>JAXGGA010002837.1:0-113601 GCA_038373865.1 Uloborus plumipes
GCTGGTGAACATGTTTTGTTGGCGGACTGCCAGTCCGAAAAAGGAATCACCCGGCAACTAAGGTCCAAACAAGAAAACATAGAGCAATTTGGCACGACTCAAAAAAAAAAAGAAAGAAAAAAATCCCGCAGGGGCAAGTTTTGTGGATCAGCCCTCTACAACCTATGGTTTTAACAAATATTTCCAATCCTAATACAGTACAACGAATGCAATATTGCAACGAAATATCCGGAAGTAAACTTTCAATCCCAATGTTAATTGCCATTATATTGTTTGAACTCGTACCAAGAAATTTGAGGTCCCTTATATTCTGCTGTAATGAGATTTCACACTATTATTGTTCGTATCCATAAAAGACTTATGACCAGCCCTCACTTCTAAATGCACATTCTGGCTATTCTAGTGCCCGTCGTAAGGTTGAAAACCGTCTAAATCTTCTAAGAACTTCGAAAGATGCTCGAGTTGAAACGTATTAAATTTGTGGAGAAATAAAAATATTTTTGAAAAAAAAATTGAACCGACTTCGGAACTTCACTCAGCAAATGCTCTAAAAAGTAAAAAATAACTTTATTCTTTGAACACCATCGATACTACATTTAAACATAAGTTTTGAAGTCGGCGCAAAAAAGCTAAAGAGACTCATTCGAAACTATAAATATAAATTTAAATGAATCCAGGTTCTTTATTCGTATTCGCATTCATTGAAAAATACATATTTATGCAATGGTACAAATATTCAGCTCTCAATTTTCAATGATTTCTCTGAAAATGTTGGCAAAATATAGTAAACATCATTTTACCTATAGTTTTTGCGCCGACTTCAAAACTTATGTTTAAATGTAGTATCGATGGTGTTCAAAGAATAAAGTTATTTTTTACTTTTTAGAGCATTTGCTGAGTGAAGTTCCGAAGTCGGTTCAATTTTTTTTTCAAAAATATTTTTATTTTATTCTTTTTAGTGTAAATGTACATATGAAATAAGGTAATGTTTCCATTGCAAAACTTCACCTAATTTTCTTAAGTAAATGCTTCATAAAATAAACTATGTAAGGAAAAAAAGGAAAGAAAGTATCAACGCGTCTAAAATTTGAAACGATTGACACTAAAAAATAATCCTCGTTATTCTCCGGTATTTATTTGTGTACTAGTTTAATTAAAGGCTATATTAACGGCTTTTCAATTAATTTATATTTCAAAACAACACTAGATTCTCGCAGTTCATAAAATTTCACGACGTATTACATACGTGGCCCGCTAATGAGTGTCATGTTTGCTTCAGTTAGGCCTTCATTCAAAATTTTCATGATAATTATAACAAGAAGTTCTGTCAAGAACTAAACGAGCCTACTTTCCCGTACATCGACATCGGCATTCTAGCATCTGATCATTATTCTCTTGATTATCTAAGACTAAAAATTATGTCAAACATACCTTTTTAGCACTTGAAGCTGATTTCTAAAAGCAAAATATACCCCTCTCATCAGATGAAATAGACACATAAAAAGTAAATAAATGAATAAACAAAGTTTTGTCGCACCTTTTAAAGAATGTAATGTTACAGTTCTTCCGTAGAAAAATTCCTCAATTGTTTTCAAAAAAAAATTAAAAGTACAAAGTACATCAAAACACATTTTATCAAAGAAAGAAAAAAAAAAGAAAAAAAAAACTCGTCCGTTGATAAAATGTCTCGAATTTCACTTTTAATCCGTTGCCAGTTGTTAAATATAAATAAAGAATAAAATGCCCTCGTGAATGAAACATTTTTGTTACAAAAAAAAATCGTCTGCCAAAAATAATAATAATAATAATAATAAATTCAATAAAACAAATGAATAAATAAACAAAAAATCGTCTGCACAGTCAGTCATTTTTTTTTCGGACTGTTTACTCAAAAGTTATTAGGGGTGACAGCTTGCTTGAGCGGTTCAATGTTGAACGAAAAATTGTTCAAATCGGAAATGTAAATACGGGAATGAAGTATCCTTGAAAAGTTCTTTCCAACAAAAAAAGTTTGTTCAAATCGGACTGTTCATTAAAAAGTTAGTATCGCGGGACCGGTTGTTTGAACGGCTCAAAGTTGAACCAAAAATTGTTCAAATCAAAAAATCAAATATGGGAATGAGCTGTACTCGCCGAGATCTTTCCAACAAAAAAAAGTTTGTCCAAATCGGACTGTTCATTCAAAAGTTATTAGGGGGGGACAGACAGACCGACCGACCGACCGACCGACCGACCGACACACAAATTCCCCATCTCAATACCCTACTTTCAAATTTTTAATTTTTCGATATTCATTTTACCTTTTTATTTTTTTCACTTGGCGATATTTTTTTTTGACTTGGCGATATTTTTTAACTTGGCGATATTTTTTGGACTTGGCGATATTTTTTAGATGCATTAAGCTACTTTTAATACTTTTTTCGTCTTTCTTTTATTTTTAACGGGAAAGTAGGCTAAAAACTGTTTCATATCAATCACGTTCTGTAACAATGGCTTTCATTGTAAGAATGAAGGCTTTCACGGCCGGAGTAAATACTAGTTAAGGATTCCGGGCTGTTGTGCCGTGGTCTAAATGGCTTTAATCCATACGTTTCGATCGCAACTGCGGCGGTCATCTTCAGTGGGTGTCGTTGATTAATTTGGCGACTGATGCGAAATTTCGAACTGCTGCTCGAAGCAGCAGTTCGAAATTTCGCATCAGTCGCCAAATTAACCCACTGAAGATGACCGCCGCAGTTGCGATCGAAACGTATGGATTAAAGCCATTTAGACCACGGCACAACAGCCCGGAATCCTTAACTAGTAATGGCTTTCATATTTAATCATTTGGGACAAATCGCTTTAAATTTGAGCAAAAATTTGGAGATTTTCCTCACTTTCTTCAGAATTCCTTTATCAAACCTTATGTAAATTAAGACTAATAAAACCTGAAATATTGCGAATCAATCAGTACCTGGTACGACTTTCATTTCGTTGGAGTTCAGGAGAAAAAAGCAGGACATAGAAAGATACTCGGTTTAAAATTTTCAAAAAGACCACAGAAAGGAATTTCATTATGCAATCCAGAGAAGCCTGGCGATCAAAATGGTCATTATTACGATTACTGTGATCCCAATTTCTTTTTCGAAAAATTTCTGCAGGTTCCCGTTATCGAACCCGGATCACGAGAGGATGGGACCAATCGGAAAAAAAGACCTTTTTAACAAAAAAAGAATTTTTGAAATCGGTCCAGGCGTCTTCGAGTAATCTTGGAACATACCGAAAAAAAAAAATTTCTCCGACGAATTGTATAACCTCCTCCTTTGTTGAAGTCGGTTAAAAATTAAGATAAGGAATCAAAATAAATAATGCAAAAATATAGTTTTAAAAAACTAAAAAATACGCTTTTGGCGTTAGGGCCCTGCTCCACATCAGCGGAAAACGTGACCGAAACCGAAGGTAGAAACCGAAAATCTGGGTACTTTCCCTAGGAACACCATTTAATCCATTTTACGTTTCTGCTTTACGCTCTCGTTTTCCGCTGATGTGGAGCAGGGCCCTTAATCAAACTAAAAATAATACTATCAATACTAAAGGTTAAACTATATTTTCATAATACTCTGATGTCCCCTGATTTTCAAAACTATTGAATATCCGGTAAGTTTACATGCACTTAAAATACATCAACATGTAATATATTTTAGCCTTTAGTATTAATAACAGTACTAAATATATTACTTTAATGTTTGCAAAGAACGTGAATTTATCTTTTCTTCAGAGTTACATAAACTGTTAAAGCTGCAGGTTGCATGTGGCACCTTTAAGTGTGCCCTGGCACCCTTGAAGCTGATATTAGGCTCCCATTGGGTGCTATAAGATACATTTAGTATCAATAGTATTCTGTATCTCTATCTCTTCTCTACTACACTGGCGGAAAAAAAAATCCCAACACCAAGAAAAAATTTCTGTAGAGCAATGAAATTTGGGTAATGCAATTGTCTAGTTAACATGTTTAATTGATTAAATGTACAAGATCACTGGCTAATTTAAGCTCGAGAAAATGCTGTGCAAATGTGAAATTATGTTAATTTAGTGGAGGGTGTAACCTCCAGAATTTTTAAGGCAAGCCTGCAAGCGTGCATGCATTATGTCATACAGGTGCCGAATGTCACTTTGTGGTATGAAGTTCCATGCTTGTTGCACTTGTTGTGTCAATACTAGGACCGTCATTGCTGACTGTGGATGATGCTCGAGGTGCCGTCACATGATATCCCATACGTTATCAATTGGAGACATACCTGGTGATTTTTCACGTCATGGTAACATGTCAGCACTCTGTAGAGTACATTGCGTTACAGCAGCGATGTGAGGGCGAGCGTTATCCTGCTAGAAAACGCCCCCTTGAATGCTACTCATGAAGGGCTGTACTACTGGTTAAATTACCAGACTGACGACAAATTTTCAGTCAGTGAGTTTTGGATAACCACAAGAATGCCCCTGCTGTCGTAGGAAATTGCTCCAGAGACCATAACTCCAGGTGTGGGTCTCGTGTGTCTAGGCCGTAGACCGCTTGGATGCAGGTGGTCCCCTGGCCTACTTCTGACCAATATACAGCCATCACTGGCACTAAGGCAGAATCTGTTTTCATCAAAAATTACAACAGATCTCCACTCCGACCTCCAGTGAGCTCTGTCGTGGCACCACTGCCGTCGGAAAATTCAATGGTTTGCAGTCAATGGAATACCGGCTGCAGGCTGCCTGGCTCGGAGCTGTCCTTGAAGTAAACAGTTTCTTACCGTTCCTTGGGTCACGACAGTACCAACTGCAGCTCGAATGTCAGCCGCAGATGCAGTACGATGCGCCACAGCCGTACGCAAGATTCGGCGATCTTCCTTCTCAGTCGTGCCACGTGGCAGCTCGGAACTCGATCTTCTTGAGGTAATACCATCCCTTGCCCATGGCTTCCAATAATCATGCATGGTGGAAACATTCCCACCCAAGTCTTTCTGCAATATCACGAAATGAAAATCCACCTTCTCGTAGCCAAATTGTACGACCTCGTTTAAACTCGGAGAGCTGTTGATAATGGCTTCTTCGTCTTCTTAAAGGCATTCCTAGCTAACATAAACGCAATTCGCCAAATTTCACGGAAAAATAATACACACGAGCTTCACAACACGCTTTTAAAACATGCCTTATTTGCATGTTCTAAGTGACGCCAGCTGCGCCACACTTATGCGCGGAACGCGAAATTTCAATCGATGTCATCTTTCAGTTGTATAAACACGCCTACCAAATTTTGTTTATCTAACACAAGTCTTTCTTGGTGTTGGGATTTTTTTTTCCGCCAGTGTAATAATAAAGCTGAAGGTGAGTCTGTCTGTCTTTCTTTCTGTCTGTCTGTTACGCTTGTAGCGCCAGAACCGTTCAGTCGATTTTTATGAAATTTGACACAAAATTAGTTTGTAGCATGAGGACGAAGCGTTTTTTCGAAAACTCTATTTCGTTCTTTTTCTATTCTAATTCCTAGCGAAAATTCGATAAAATAGGGAAGAAATATTTCATACAGATTTTCAAGTCTTATGTCATTCGAAAGCTTGAAATTTTCTGCTAAAAATGATGTCAGTTTGAAGTTTCTTCGAGCATTAGAAGAGCTGTAATAGGGCCATTCCAGCCTTACGTGTGTGACTTTTTGACGCCATTTCTTTGCAAATAACAATAAAAACCAGGACGATATTTTTTAGATATTTCTTAGTGGTTGCTATTTGAGTAACAGAAGATATGCAAATGTTGTAATGCGGCGTTATTTTTTTCATAGGACACTTTTGAATTTTTTTATAAAATTTTAAATACAGAGTTACGTGTGTGACTCGGAAAATCTGAAAATAAGCTGTACCTGATATTATTGTGTAATTTCCTGTGAAGTTTTAAAAGATAAATGAACGGTGATTTTTGTGCATGTGTCTAAGTATACTAAGTAAGTATTCCACATATTCTTTTTTTTCTAAACTTCGTAGAGTAGCAATAAAAAATTTTTAATATTCCTTACGTGTGTGACACTAGAGCCTTACGTGTGTGACCGCGTGCAGCATGTCTTCATTTTAAAGTCAATTCAACTTCCACAACTGATAATTATAGCTATCAGCATTATATATGTGTCTGTCTGTCTCTACCCCCTCCCCCCCCTCCCCCCGCCCCCCTCTTCTAATATTTTTTGAGTGAGCAGTCCGATTTGAACAAACTTTTTTTTGTTCGAAAGATCTCGGCGAGGAGACCTCATTCTCATATTTGACTTTCAGATTTGAACAATTTTTCGTTCAACTTTGAACCGTTCAAACAACCTGTCCCCCGTTAACAACTTTTGAGTAAACAATCCGATTTGAACATTTTTTTTCTTTTGTTCTAATAATCTCGGCGAGGATAAATAATTCTCACATTTAATATTTTGGTTTGAGCCCTTTTTTGTTCAACTTTGAACCGCTCAAACAACTGGTCCCCCGCTAATTACTTTTGAGTTAAACAGTCTGATTTGAACAAACTTTTTTTGTTAGAAAGATCTCGGCGAGGACAATTAATTCTCATGTTTGACTTTTCGAATTGCCCCCCACCCCCCACGTACCCATTATCTTTCGGATGAATATTTTACCAAATTTGAAATTTGAAATTGGCAAACGGGAAAGTAGGCTCGTTCAGTTCCGGACGGAACCACTTGTTTAATATTTGATTTTTTGCCCTAAACGAAAGATCTGATTTTGTTGGACATTGCCGCTAGTAAATAATTAAATTGCAAAGATGTGTTCACAAAATAAAGAATGAAGACGAAATTAATTCTCATTTGTATACGAATTATATATAGGTTATTTTATAATTTATTTATATAACATGTTACATGTAATCAGAGGAGATTAACAAAAAAAAAATTAAATTAAAAAAATCGGTTCCTGGGAAAGTTTCTCAAACAAAGACCTGACTCTTAACCCTTCACTGCACGATTTTTATATTTTCATGAAAAAAGTCATATGTTACCTTTTAATAACTCTGAGTTCAGGAAAAATGAAGAAAAAAATTTATCTTCAAAAGGTGCACCAAAAATGATGTTTTAATTGTTTGTTCTACATATGGCACAAAGCACATAGCATATGCTTTGTATACCGATAAGTGTAATAATCTACAATGTGTTTTGTGCCATAAGTGGTACAAACAAATTTGCCACTATGTGTATTAAAACATTTTTAGAACAAAGGAAATAATGACTAAACACACTTCTAACGGAAATGCAGACACTCTTTTTTTCAAAAGAAAGAACTGTAATACCTAGACTAGTGCAACTAACTAGTACATAAACATCACACTAAACTGTTATAGCAATGTTCCAGAAGGGGCGTAAAACTCAGTTTAACTGCATTTAAAAAGTCATTGGAATATATGAGGGTTTATTTGGTTTGTGCCAGATCTGGCACACCGTGCAGTGAAGGGTTAAGGTAAACCATTCAAAAGTCTTACGTGTGTGACAGCTTTTAAAGAGCCTCGTTAAAACGTTTCTGCCGAATGGATGAAGATGTACGTCAGGTTACAGGTGTTATGTATCAAGTTAATTTATGATATGAGATAGTTTTCTTTTAGTCCCCTAATTAGACCTTGGGGGGAAACTTTTCTATCTTTTGCCTTACGTGTGTGACCAAAAAAAAGTAACCTGCATATTTTGAGGGGTTAAAAACTTATGAAACACTTTATTACAAAAAATATGAGATGTAATCATACTAAAGGATCTACGTTCATGATATTTGATAGTTTTTCCAAAAAAAAATTGATTATTAGATGAAAAAAATTCTCTGACATTTTTTCACTAATAATGCATTTTTTTTTAAATTTGTCTCAATGTTATTAAACAAGGCTAAAATATGAGAAAAGAAATATTAGATCTTAAAATTGATGCTGGAATCGAAAAGAGTAGATATTTTTTTGTCAAAAAGTAAGGTTTGTTTTTGTATTATGGGGGAAAAAAATTTTGGTGTGTTAGGACCACTTTTCGTGGAATTGCCCAATAATTGTTTTTAGAATCCCGGAAATTCAAGGCTTAACTTCAGCAAAGCAAGCCAAACGATTCTAAAATGGTTGAGCTCGAGAATAAAATTTGTTTGAAAATAAAGAGGAAATGAATTATTTTATCAACGGAAATCAACTTTTCACGTTGTTACCATGGTTACGTTTTCATACCTTTTTTGTTTCGTTTTTTTTTCAGCGTTCCCAGACGTAGTATTTTTCATACTACGGTAGTATTTTTCGGCACGAATAAGGAGCGTAGTATTTTTGTAGTATCTTTCTGGAAACCCTGTTTCCAATATATTTTACTGACTTAATTAAGAGATTTGGCGGATTTTTTATTATTATTATTTTTTTTTTTTCATTTTGATAGATTTCGCATTTTAGCAATATTGATTTTGGCAACGTTTGGAAACACTAGTGTTTTATAGTATATTTTTTTAGAGGAGGCGTAGTATTTTTCTGTTTCAATTCTCTGGCAACCCTGTCTCTTTCCCTTAATAATTTTCAAAATTTATTTGTTTTCGTAACAATCCAAACTCCTAGCCAAATTAAAGTGAGTTATTTAACGGTGAAAATGTACTTTGGGACCCTGTTTGGCGCATTTTCAAAAAGTCACCAACTGGCTCGTTTTTGCGTCTTGTCTCGCGGAGTTGAAAGCTCTGAGAGAAACTAAGCAAAATAGTCAGGGTTGCTACGCTTAGGCACCTATCGCCCATTTAGCGAGAAAGGAGTACCCAAAGCACAGATTAACCAAATATCGTATTAATTGCGATATTACAACGTTCTTTTTCAGTGTTTCATTTCGGAAAATGTATTGTTTTGTTTTTAAAGCTAGGAAAGAAAACTTTCTTCTTCTTTTAAACTTTGGTAAGATTTCTGTTGGTTTCTGTAAGCAACAAATTGTTCTTATTTTCTCTTTTGGCTTATTTTTATATCGTACTTTTAAGGAACTATAGTTAAATTGCAACTGAAATAGAGTATTATTTGCTATACAAATTATTTAACAAATGAACATTTAATTTTATACCACGGGCAAAGCCATGCCGGTACCGCTAGTATTAAATATTTAAATATATTACTTTTATATTTTCAAAAAGAACGTGAATTTTATCTTTTATTCAAAGTGACATTCAAACAACTGAAATACTTATAATACATCAACATGCAATATAGTTTAGCCTTTAGTATTTATAATCTCCATATATTATTTCTCTAAGCCGAATCCTATACCCGGTTGAAACTCGCTCATTTCTTTATCGAATTGCATGAAAATTTATGATTTTGAAGCTTATCCCGCGGGCTATTGACGAAAATTAGACCCACCCTCTAAAAAGTGTCGCTTCGTTTTTTATTCGAACTTCAATTTTTGGGCACAAAATTGACTCTATCTAGCGAAATAATTGTCGTATCGTCTCCATTTTGATTTCATTCGAAAGATTAAAAAAAATGCGTTCTTTAGAACGTTTCTCCGCTAGCGCCGCGTAACGAGAATCTCGAAAATCCACGTTTAAGCGACTTATAAGCGATTGGAGTTTGAAAAAGTTAAATTTTTTGCTTAACTGTTAAAATCGTTACCATTGTTGTTCAAATCAATTTTAAATGCGATATTTCAAGCCAAGGCTTAGCTCGGTAAACCTTAATTGTAACTTTTATTGTTTCAAAATACTATGGTAGTTTTGCGATAACGTTAGTATTTAGTTTAGTAGTAGCCTTGGGTATTTGATTTTTATATCTTGGGTATTTGATTTGATTAGCAGGGGAGCGAAACTAAGACACCAAATCTAACACATCCAATCGAGGACTGAAATCTTTGAACCTGAATAACTCAATTTTAAGTTTAGAGTTTTTTTTTTTTTTTTTTTTTTTTTTTTTTTTTTTTTTTGCGGAATTCCGCACGGGTCACCTAGTAGTATTAAATACATTACTTTATATTTGTTAAGAACGTGAATTTTATCTTTTATTCCGAGTTACATACATACGAACGAACAAACCCATATGTGAAACTAATCAAAGTGTATTAAAAAAATCTAAATCATAAACAGTTTTTTAACTGAATTTTATTTATCAGTGGGAGACTTAATAAACACTCGTATTCTAAGTCAAACCACCGAAAGAGAGCCATTATTTTGAAATTCAGACATGGTGTGGCAGTGACCATTTTTGATTTAACTCATTTTTTTATATGTCTAAGTAGGTCATGAGAAATGAACATTTTGAAGTTTGTAGCCCCCCAAAAAATTTTGTTCGCTCGGTAACTAAATAAATAGAAATTTTCTATTTATTTATTTATTTTTTACATGTGGGCTTGATCGTATTTTATCATTCGGAAAAATTGGAAAATTCCTTTGGCAAATTAAGAACATCTTCTTGAGAAGTATAAGATACTCATGGGCACTGGAACTTAAATTTTTACAGAATACGATCAAGCACACGTGAGAAAAATGTATCATTAAAAAATCTCAATGTTGCAATAGTTTCCAAATTTGCCGAATCGTCAGCAAAATTTTTCGATCATGACATTTTTCTGGAGGTCACTGTGACCTCTCACTAGAATACATCTGAAGATACCTCACCGAATTTACTTTTTCCAATATTTCAAAGCTAGTAATATGTGCATTCAATAATAGTCTCAGGATTTCACGTTTTTTGAGTTAATTGCAAGTAAAAAACTAAAAATTATAAAAAATTGAGACAAAATTAAGTGTTTTTAGTCTTTTTATCTTTCCCTATACAAATTTAAATATATCATTACTATATACTTAGAGTTTCAGCAGATCTGACCTACTTGATGGACACATTTTACTATGAGAAAAAAACATTAAAATGAGCTACAAAAAAAAAATTATTTTCTTGAAAACGAGACGAGACCCCACGCAACTTTCTTTTTTACGCCATTATACACATCTATAGGTTCCATAATCCAAGAAAGCTTTTTTCCCCTAGAGTTGCTGTTTGCAAAATTTGAAAATTTGAAAAATGTCTAAGTTTTTTTCGCTTTAAAGCAAGGAGATATTAAACAATTTTCGTAGCACATATTCTCTTCATAGTATAAATTTTCAGTATATGTTAAAAAATGTCAGGGGGTTGCTTTTAGGGGGGAAATAACGCAGCTCAAAGCCGAGCGAAAATGGTCTAAAAACCATACTTTGCGGCCTCTTAACTAAAGAAAGCAACACACCCCAACCCAAATAACTATGGGGTCCTCATAACTACACACTGTACAATCAATAAATGTAAACATAACAGTGGGGTGGCGTTTCTGTAAAAAACTACAGCGCACTGAAATGCGTTTTTCAGCCGTTTTACCAAAAAAGCGCTGCATAACATCAAACTTTGGGAATTTATACAGAGCGAACAAAATTTTTTTTGGGGGGGGGCTACAAACTTTAGAATGTTCATTTCTCATGACCTACTTTGACGTATAAAAAAATGAGGAAAATCAAAAATGGTCACTGCCAAAATTTCTCTTTTTTGTTCGATTTTCAAAATAATGGCTCTTAATGTACACTCTCTAAACATTATGAGTGACAGTTTAATGGTTAATATGCATAATGTATTTTGAATAACGGGCTAGATAAATATAAAGAATCCAAGAAACGAAAATAAGAATTCTAAATTCAATTGCAGATCACTTAAAACTAGGTCGTTTCTCACCCTTAAACCTTTTTCTGAACGCTTTCCATGTTTCGCCATTTTCAAATTGAAACGCCGTTGCCATATTTTTTTAACGCTCTGCAAAACTTTAAGAGTTCAGTAAATTATTCTTATCCCAATATCTGAATGCGTTTTTGCAGCGAAAAGCGCAAATCGAAGTCATTCTTAAGCTCTTTCGGAGAAATATTTCGAAGACGGTTATTTTTCTGGAGTGGGAGATAAGTTGAGAAATATTTTTATTCTCTTCTGTTTGACCTTTTGCTGGAACGATGTTGCTGGAAATAAAAACATTCTCCTTCGGGAAATAGAAAACGTAATTATATTCAAGTTTTGTACGAATGCGCTTGAAACTTCTTGAAGTATTTCACTGCATGACAGTTGAATTTAAAGCAAAATTATGACTCAACTGTGAACGGAGATGTAGATTTTTTTCTTACTGTGCGAAGAAATTGATGCACATTCAGAACAATCCTTTCATATACATAAATATTATATCCTCGCTAATCTGAACTAATTGGGGCTTTGTATTTATTATTATTATTATTACCATAAAAGCACTTATTTTCGGAGGTTTTACTTTTTATTTAGTCCTTTATATTCATGAAAGTTTAAGTCTGGCGAAATATTTCAGCTTTTTAGTTTTTTTGAAATAAATTCGCAAACTTTTCTTCTCATGAAATCACCGATGTTATCATTTTCGTGAAAATAAGTGCTTTTGCATTATTTGCTTTTAAATTAGGAGGCTTCGACTCTTATTCACTCCCACTCACCACTCACGCTCACCGAAGATTATTTCCCAAACTTTTTTGGTTATTAAATCCTCTGCTACGAAGAATATGTGTTACGATTAGAACAAAAGGAAAATTCCACTCCCTCTCCAGTAGAAAAAAGGACTTTACTCTGGTAACCGTAGCTCGGCAACCATGAAAAATTGAAAGTAAAAGTTAATGAATGTATCCAAAGTGATCCATCTCAAGCTTGATACGTCGGCCTGTCTATATGGCGGCTATAATTTGATCGATCTCTTTAACATTTCAAAAACAATAACAGTTCTAACGTTGCCAAACCTCGATTGCCAAACCATAAAAGTTTAAATTTACGCTGATCTGATAAAAAATGAAATCCACTGTTATAATAAAACGTGGTTGCTATGAAACAGTAACAATAACAGTAATCATAAAGAAAATGGCGAAAGGAAGCTTCTCAAACTGTTAATGAAGGCACAAAAAACGGGGTTTTCGTGAAAACTCGCGTTTTTACAGAAAAAAACGCCGATGTAGATGAAATCAGAAACTAAAACTTTACCTAAATACCAAATTTTATCAAAATCGTTAGAGCAGTTTTCGAGATCCGAAATATATATATACAAGAATTTCTCGTTTAAAGATATTAGATTATATAACAGTAAGGGGAAGAATAATAAGAAGCATTTTGAGCCGTATGAAACAGCGTAGAACGATGCTAATTTCAAATACATAGTTTAGTTGAATGTGTTTTAAAAGGATATAGCAAAAATGCAAGTTTTAATTTGAAAACTTCGGAAAGTTCCCATTCACAACCCATCACCCCTTTTTTAAGTGGAATGGTTCCCGAGTGCTAGACGCGGCTTTCGAAGTAAGCGTCCGAAAAAAACTATAAAAATAAGAAAACTCTGAGTAAAATGTAAGCAAGGAAATACTTTTACTGCAACATTTTCAAAACAAATAATCTGCAAATTTCAATCGAAGAGCTCAGTGATTTTCAATAATGCGACGCAAAACAACTTTTACCGGTTTACTTTTGAGAGTCGTAAAATCCTTCTGCATTCAGTGGCAGCTAGTGGTGTATATTACTCAGAGTTGTGTACCTTAGTTGTACTACTCCTATATTTTCAGTCTTATTCCATGTGCAATGCACTATATTCAGAAACATTTCAACAGACAGCGTTTAGTGAAGCTTAAATACTTCCTGGCTAATGAATTTTTCCTGTAAATTTGTGTCTATAAATGCAATTTTTGTCAGTTGTGTAGTTTGTAGCTAGCATTCTGTCAGGCTTGCATATCTTGGAACTGCACTAGACTTGAATTCGGTTTATATATTCAGATCCAAGTTTATTTAAATCAAGTGTTATAATTAGTCTCTAATTCTGTTAACATGGCTGCACTAATTAATTCGTTAACATTCACACTTCACAATGAAATATCTATGAACTGCACGTGACCTTTCACGTTGGTATGGAGCGTGCCTGCTAAAATGTTGAACGCCACTTAATACTGCACGCAACAGCTTTTTTTTTTCCCGGTTGATCATTTTTATTCTTGTCATGATGGCTACTTCATCAAACGGCCGGAACATTTTCAAAAAACGCGTTATAACGACTGGATTAGAAGTTTTTGTGGTAAACGTCTATTTTTTTTTTCCAAAAAAGCAGTACTGGAATGGCCTTTTGGTGCGTTTCTGCACCAAATAACCTCAGATTGTATGTGTATAAAATATAACATAAGAATGTCTTTAGAAGTGTACTTTGTTATTCTGCTAAATTTGTGGGGAAGGAATACCAGAGCTGGGCGGTATGCGTTAAATGTAAATTCTAAACGTATTACATTTAAAAGAAAACAAATACATAGTTAAATAAATTCGTTCCTCCTCGGATCCTCAAAAAGTAATTTGCAAGTCCCGTCTATCGTTTGAGAAAGCTCTCTTGCCGAAGCAAACAGGCAGCTTTTTAAAGCTTTTGGCAGATTTGCATCTTTGAAGTTAATTGTGCGCGTAGCGATCTCTCGTGTTGCTGCAAGTTTTTCACAAGACTGATGCAGTTCATGGTATGCATTGGCGGTGTACTTTGGGTTTTCAGCGTAGAGCACCTCTAGAACCATTTCATTCCAAACAATGTTCTCTGGGGGCTTCGCACCACAGCGACCTCTTGAACCGATCTAGTCGGTCTTAAACGCTATTCACATTACTACAGTTCGGCCGTCCGAGCCGAATTTTTCGCTGCGAAACTGGTTTTCGGATTCCGTTGCTATGACAGCACGCCGAATCATCGGCTTCCGTCACCGTACTGGAATTGATGTCGTCGGCACCGACAGCTAGTGCGAATGCTTGAAATTTTTCACCTCCGCCCATCACGTCCGAAAAACCACGGACGGAACGGTCGTAATGTGAATAGCTCTTTAGAACAGACGCGCCGAGCACATTTTTCAAGATCATCTTATTCCCCCGTATCGAGTATCAAAAGCTCCATGTTGCAAGCAGAATCCAAAATTTTGCACGAAAGAAGAAGGGAGAAGAAAAAAAACATTTTAAACTGATATCTCCACTTTTTAAAATCGTCGAATTATGTAAATTAGCCTTAATGAAGACTGAAAATTACGAATCTATCGATACCTGGTTCGATGGTCAATTCACTGGCGTTCGGGAGACAAAAGGTTGTCATATCGATGAGGCATAGATAGACACCATCAGTTTTTAACAATATTAGATTCTCATTTGTAGTTCTTTTAAATTATATGAAAAATATCATATTCCCTTTTAGGGCTGAATTTCACTTACTAAAATGTTGATTTTATAAATAGCAATCACGAATATTTTTATTTTAATCTTCAAGATATTTCATATAACTTTAATAAAACAACCCATTATTCTAAAAATATCTTTCGTTCCGAAGAAAGAAAAAAAAACATACAAAGATCCAACTTATCTTAGCATGAAAAAATCCATTATTGTATGTAACAGCCGATTAAATTGTAAATCTATTTATGTTGCCTGGTAACTAGTACTTTTTTTAGCATATATTTTCCTGTCAATGCAATTAAAATTAAAAAAAAAATGGAGGAAGCAAACTTCCTTCAAAGCGAAAAATTACTTCTGGAGCAAAAATGTAACAAAAAAAAAAAAAAAACATAGTTAAGAAAATATATTAAAAAGTGAGCGAGCTTAGAATTTACTAATGCTGCATCCTCGTACTTCGTTGCAATTTTTGGCGTTTTACATAAAATCAATGGCTGGTGTAGTTGAAAAAAAAAATAAATAAAAACACTTTTAATTCGTGTCATTTATACTTTAACCAACAGAATATTGCAATACTTTTGTATCAATTCAGAATCACACAATATCAAACTTTTGTCAGAATCAAATTATAGCTTTATCACTGATTTTCTCTACTTTTCACTAGTTACTTGCGTACTACTTAAAAATTTTAGCGTACTTCAAGGGATACATGAATCAGTGGAAGACCATTGCTTCAAATCATGAAATTAGTAGCGCAAATAATTTTAAAATAGTTAGCCGAAACCGAACCGTTTGTCATGGTTTTAAGCCATATAGCCAATCCTAGTATTTTAGTTAAGTTACGTGTCCATATAACTGATCTTTAAACAAAACCAGTCCTCAATTGAGAAATTTGAAAATTTTGACCTTCCCCCTACTCTCTTTGAAGAAAATTCTGGCTGCTGTAGTGTATGAGGATTCTTATTTCTGCACAGGCCCGTCATTTCAAGTTTTTCCGGGGATGGGGGGGGGGGGGCAAAGGGTGCAAACACATTGTAATTTCATCGAAAAACAGCAAAAAACACGCTTACTTATATGTTAATACATTGACTTCTCAAAACTGGGGGGGGGGCAATTGACTTCCCCCTGACTCCCCTAGATGACCGGCCTGTTTCTATACCTTTGAATTGTCGATAAGAGCTTCTAGTCCTATGCTTTTTTTTTTTTTTAACTCCGAGCCGAAGTTAATTTGCAAAATAGATAGGATCATATTATTTTGTAAATTTATGAGTCCAACAAATAATGCGGAGTACTGTATGATCTTCTTATGTAATAACTTCCACGCATTTACGCATTCGTCAAGTCTTCTCTGATCTTACCAAAATAGGGGTGATATGTAAGATAACAAAAAGGGGGAGAATAATAAAGAGCATTTTGAGCCGTATCAAACAACGTGGAACGAAGCTAATTTCAAATACATAGTTTAGTTGAATATGTCAAAAGGATATAGCAAATGCAAGCTTTAAACTAAAAACTTCAGAAAAATTATCACCCACAGCCCGTTTACTCTTTTTTAAGTGGAGCTGTTCGCGAGTGCCAGGTGCGGTTTTCACGGACGGGCAGTTGTAGTAACAGTGAATTGACAGCAGAATATTTTCTCTTTTTTTGTAGCATTAGTGTTAAAATGAAGCTTAAAATTTAAAGGGAAAATAAGGTTTTACACTCCTATTTTTCAACCACTTTCTCACCGAACATTCTTAATTTTGAAAACCAGTCAACACCTCCATTCCTTTTTCATATAACATACTCTACAAATATAAAATGATGGAACTACTCGGGATATGAAGAAAATAAATACCGTAAAGTCGGGTTACTTGGACCCTAGGGGGTTACTTGAGCCCATTACAGTAAAATGATAAAATCTAGGTTTGGTACTTATTAGTTGAAGACTTGCACGTAGTTCCTCGTTTCTCCGCGAGGTAGAAGCACTCTGCAATATCTAACGCTAGTACCAAACCCAGATTTTATCATTTTACTGTGGGCTCAAGTAACCTCCTTGTGGGTCCAAGTAACCCGACTTTACGGTACCTTTGTGCGAAAGATGTAGAGTTTAAATCCAACGTTAAAAATGCACAAATATACAGGTATACTGCAGACACGTGTTTCGGGGCTACAAGGAGCCCCTTTTTCAATACAAGAAGTGTGAGCTTTAGGATGAAGAATCATCCGATAAAAGCTTTTATCGGATGATTCTTTAAACTCTACTCGGGATATGCCCAATTGCATGTGGAGACATTCGCAATCTTGGCTTTTGCAAGCTGCCCACGTTTCTAACGCATTTTCCTCTGTTCCATTTGCTTAAAATGCTTCTAGGATTTTTTTATTTAGTTATTTATTTGTTTATGGTGAAAATCATCTCTTATATATAGAATTTGGGATACCTCCCAGTTGTGCAATTTCGGTAATAGGCTCTATCTTTAACATGCATCACAATAGATAAAAAATAGCATTAACCCGAATGGACATTTAGACCATGCTCACTAAGGGATTGTTTAAGAATCTATCACTCGATAAATCTCTATTTTGCCAGATAAAGTAATTCACTTTTTAGCCTATTTAGACACGAGTAAACAAAATTGACTACTATTACTCAAACGTGATTTGCATCCTATAAACAACTTTCTTACTCACTCGAAGTAAACCATTACTCAAAGTGCGTTTTGCACTGTTCACAGTTTAAAATGGATGAATAAAATATTGAATAGACCATTCATCAATACGTCTACCAGATTATGAATGAATACAACTGCAAGCGATTCTTTTATGAAGTTTCAAACTTCTTTCAATTTATAGAGCAGAAAAAAGGTAGTTTATGTGGAATAGTTTTTAGCGTGAGGTTTTAGGCGTAACTTTAAGTGAACTTTTGATTAAATCTATCGGAGAATGATTTTTCTCTTGAAAATAGTTGTGTGAACCACTTGAGGCTTTGTTATTAATATGAAACTTGATGCTGTTTCTCAGACTTCAATTTCTGAATATTTGACTCCAAACATGTAATATTGAAACATTTGTCTGCATCTACGAAACTAAAGCAGAAGTAAAGAAAGTTCACCAGCAGACTAAGGAGAAATGGATTTGACGGGAGTTTCTGCTGCAGTAGCTAAGACTGTTTCAAAGTTGTTTAAAAAAAAAATCTGTTATGTTGTTTAAAATTCATTACCAAATCAAATGGGCCATGCGGATCAGCTTCTCGAGCCGCATATGGCCTGCGAGCAATAAGTTAGGCACCACCATTTTGAAGAGGTTCATGGTTTTGGAAACCGAAAACCAAGTAAAGTTCAAAAAATAAGCTTTTTTGTCGATAAAAGCTGAAACGTTTTTCTTTTAACTGATGATTATATTCTACGTACGCAAAGTGTCTGCATATTCTTTCGAACAACGTGGTCATTAATTCTCCTAGTAAAAATAAATGATATTGGAACTAAATTTCATTCTCTTCTTCCCCTTTTCTCACGCCTTTTGCTTCCTGTTCTGGTGCCAAAAGTAATTGTATTTTGAAAGTATGTCACCCACATTTTCGAAAAGATTCCATTATTTATATGTTTCCTACATTGAAGGACTTAGCGGTAAATCAAATGAAATCATGTGAGTGGTAGCTTTTTAAAAAATCGCTTGTAAGGTGGTTTGTTTCGATGAAATAGAGAAACAATTTCAATAAGCATTCTTTTCATGGATATTTTAAATAAGAATGATCGAATCGGGGAAAAGATTGAGTATCGATTTTATCGTTAAGTTCTTCAGTCATGAGAAAAAGGAAAACATCTTCGAAGATTGCATAAAAGAAGGGAAACAACAATGTTTTAACAAAATAGTTTTTATTTCAACAAATCCATTTTCTTCGAAAGAAACTTGAAAATTTTTAGTGAATTGAAAGTGAAGGACCGAATAAGATCTAGGAATTGATTATCGTATTCACGAGATTTTGCATCAGATCCCTATTTTATGCATTTCTCTCAAGAGTTTTCTCATGATATTTATCGCACTTCCTTCACTCTGAAAAGGAGCTAGCGTCAATTGCGGCTGAGTGAGATTAAATAACAATCTTGATTTTTCAAAAATGAGGGGTGTCATTATCAAAATGTGGAGGTGGGGAGGGGACGGCGGTTAACTTAGGATTCAGGGAATCTTTCATATGAATAAGCAAGGACGGTGTCAAAGAATTTTGAAGTTTTTTTTCCTTCTCAGTGCAATGTATTGTCTCTACATGATTTCTAAACAACTTTAATTCAAAATATTTTTATACATATTTTTTTTTCTTTCATTTTTGGTATCCCATTTACAGCCGTACTAAACACAAAAGGGATATCTGCAGCTGAGCTCAAAATAAGAAATTGCCAGTTTACGCTTTCCACCTCCATGTCTTTGATTCAGATGCCACTTTTGCAGTTTCTTAAAAACTATTTCCTACCCTCAAATGTCCCTAAAAGAGAGTATATATGGGCGATTCTCTGTAAACTCGTCATTTTCCATATAGAATCTGACTGGGCATGTTTTTTTTTTTTTTTTTTTTTAAGTTCGTATACTTATAATAATATTGCTCTGAAAACGAATCTAATACTTTGGTTCGAAAGAGGACCAAGTGAAGTTTGTGTTTTTCTGATAACTCATGATAGAGGGTGAGTCACCTGCCTAGTATAACTAGGCATAGGACTGAGCCAAGGGACTGTGTTATTTGCACTTCACTTTGTTGCGTAATATCTGCAAAAAAATTATAACATTAATTTCGAAACTACCTATAAATTTAGGCACAAATCGGGGACATAACTATTATGTTTCATAATTAAACTAATTAACATTAATGAGATAACTTCCCAGAGGACTGTTTTCGCAACGACCCAAATGCGTACTTTCATACAAATGTAGCTAGCTCTCAAACTAAACAAATTGGCGTTTTAACACCATTCTCAGCAGTTTCGGCAAATTCACACTGATTACTTTACATTTCATGCCGAAAAACATTTGCAAGAGTAACAGATTCCAAAAACTGTTCCAAAAAAATCCGATCAGAACTTACATGGCAGTTTCAAGTTCTAGTAATACGTAATTAGACCTTATTTCATAAAAAAGATATAGTTGCATTGTTCTATTTTTAGATATTAATTGCCAAATTTATGTAGTATTAATAGGTTTTTTGAAATATTGCCTTTAAGTATTAGACTATAGGTTTGGGACAGCCAGGGTACTGCGTTTTGGTGATTAGATAATTAATAGAAAAGAAAATTAAATTGTTACCGCTCCAAATACAATTGGGAAAAAAGGATCAATGTTTTACTTGTATTAAGAGCGATAATTACTTTATTACACTTTATTATTTTTAAATACTCGTTCCGGATAGCTAATTATGAGTTTATAGAGAATCGCCCATATTAAATCTGTGTTACTAAAAATCACCAGTTAATAATTTGATTTTGCTTAAAAGTAATGACACGATTTCTGTACTTAGCACAGTAGTATACTTAACACTTTTCTCCAGTAATTGTATTAATACTAACTTGATCCCCCTTCCTATTTGAAATAAAATATTTAACATGTTTTCAACACATGAATTGTGCCCTATGATGGAAATAAAAATTGAAAACGTCACCCCCCCCCCCCCCCCAGTTTGTCTTTTTATTTCACTAGAAACCTACAGATTGTTTTAAAAACCAAATGTCTTAACTCAATGTATTTTGGCGGTTTTGAAACTCGTTGGTGGATGGACGGCTGCCGGAAATGGTCTTTCCGATAAAGTACTTTTATCGGAAGTGACGATTGATGATTTCCGATAATTGCTAATCGATTTATAGGTGGCCAAACATTGTAAAGACTTCTAAACGAGCGTTGCACAATTGCTCATTTCTACTGATAAATATTAAATATTTTATTTTCCCAATGCATCGTGATATTTATAGTTCAATGACACATTTTTTTGTGCTGAGCATTTATTTTTATTTTCTTTTCTAGCATTATCTTCAAACGGAGCTTAATTTTTGACAAAAGAAGTGCAGGAGATCTATAGTCTTTAAAATTTACTTTCATACATAAATTGACTAATATAAAAGAACTCACAGAATAATCACAGAAGTAAGAAAAATATACAAAAACCGAGCTCTTTAAGACTTCTATTTTTTCCAACGGTTCTGTAAAAGTGGTGTAAAAGAAAAAAAATACTAATAATAACAAATCTGTCTCTCCCACTTAATCGGGTAACGGATAAACGAATACCCCGCTTGTACGATTAAAATATCTCGGAACCGAACGTTTCCCATGCCATAGACGCAATGTTAAAGATCCCCGCTTAATAGAATACCCCGCTTAATCGAATAATATTTCTTGGAACCGACAGTATTCGTTTAAGCGGGCCGACAGTACAAATAAAATAATGAATCAATAATTTGAATTTGGACATTTTGAATTCAAATAATGTTTTTCGCAATCCCGGATTGCGATTGGTGTGTGTATATGTACGAATGTATGTATGTATGTACGCGTGTATTGGCTCAGGGTAGGTATTGCTGCTGAGGTATATCTGCTAAATGTGGTTCAAATAATAGCTACACGCCAAAGGTATGCTCCCATCACAGTCAACAAACAACAGTACATTCTGGTATTAAAGAATCCAAAGCGTCTACATATTTTTAGAACAATTCATTTTCCATCCGAGCTTTAATCCGACTACTAACTATCGTTCGACATAGATGTGTGCTAAGTTTTACTCACAGTTCGGTTCATTTCATGTGTCACAATTTTAAAGTTAGTATTCAGGTTCACGCAACCTAAATAGCTAAATATTAATTTATAAAAGATCCAGTTTTTATATAGGCAGCACAAGAAACGTAAGTGGGCCGTATTCGGCCTCAAGGTCGCAGGTTTCCCATCTTTAGCCTACCTATAATGCTGTATCCTTATTCCGCAATCTAGTCTAATTGTATATCATGTGAGTATTAAGCGAAACATTTAGTTGGTATATTGGAAATAATATAATAGAGATGCACCTGGCATTAGAAAATCAATGTTAGTGTATGGGAAAGTAGGCTCGTATTATTTTAGACGAATCTGTTGGTTATTAAAATGCAAACCGGTTTTGGAAATTTGTATGCAAATAGGTATGAAATAAAAGAAAGATTGTAACTTACAAATTTTTTGTGTTTATGCACTTCACATTAAAATTCTTTACTGTAACATTTTTACAAAAATATGAAGTTGATACTGTTGTTTTAAGAAGTTATAACTTAAAATGTAGATTTATTTTGAAAGTTAGTTTGAGAATTTTTCAAATTTTCGTAGATTTTTGTTTGTACTTACAGCAAAAGGAAACTTGTAGTTTTTTAAATTCGTACCCGAAGTTCATTGAACTATAATAAATTAGTTCTGTATGTTTAGATTAGTAATGTGGCATCCTATTAAAAGAAACTAAAAATAAATTTTTGATTTTACGTTGCTATGTGAACGAGAAATTATGTAGAAACCTTGAACACGTGTTAAAGTTTATTCCATTGTTGTATTTCCATAAACTGTTACTTGACTCTTACTTTTGAACAAAGTTATAAATGAGTCAATATCTATGCAGGGCCCACGAGGGACCATGTCAGCCTAGTTGGAACTAGGAGTCCGGGTCTTGAGCGGTGCCTACTCCAAATCACTGTAGTATAAATTTTACAAAATTTAGGGGGGGTTATATTCAACAACTGAATATTAATTCAATATTTTCAATCGTAGCATCGATAAGGTAAGCAGACCTTGTAAAGCAGCCTTTCGCTCTTTATGGGTTACAAACAGTAATTGTAGCTTTAAGAGGTTAATTGTTAATTAAATTTTAATTGCTTTTAGTGCTAATTTTTATTTTCATAAATGTTATAGTTTTGTTTTGAATTCCGTTCCGGAATGCAACGCTGCCCTGCGAATCTTTTTTCATGAAAAAATTAAGAGCTTTGAAGGGCGAAGATGTTTGGTGTTTAATAAGTGAATTTTATCCTGGAACAAAGCCACAAAGTGTTCTTGTCATAGGGGACAGTTTAAATTTTGGGACAGTTGAGTTAAAGTTTGAAGGAAAAGGGGGCCAATCTTTAAACATTTGCAAATAGTTATATAGCCAAAGTCAGCGATTTGCTCCTTTATTCATTTATTATTTTTATTTTTGTTAGCGAAATCTGATTAGTTTTGTGTGTATTTTTTTAAATTAATTTTTTTGTATGCGTTTTTATTACACTATACTGTAATGTTGTTTTAGTTTTTATTTGTTTGTCTTTCACATCTGCAATATTCTTTCCGAGATTAAAAATTGACCATTTGAATTTTCAAAAATAAGCTAATACTTTCAGTAATTACTTTAAAATTTATTAATAATCTGCGCAAATTGGTAACTTCATCTTTTACGAAAAGCCTTGCTACGGATTTGACCTTTCAGTTTCTGCAGCAACTATAAAATCTCTTAAAACTAACGGCGCCGAGAATAAATGTCAGCGTCCCTTTTCCACATGTTTACCATCGTTGATGGCTCGGCAATTGACATTTAGAGAGCCACGGAATAATACCAAAATTTGTTACTATTTTGCTAGGAAGGGGGGGGGGGGTGTTATGATCACATTCTTTTGTTTTCTGACTTCATCATGGTGGGAAAGTTTTGAGTGATGCTCGCCGGAAGAAACGATCATTTCAATCTCTTGACATTTCCTCGGAATTGGGGCGCATTCTGCTTCTATTGGGGAGCTTTATGGACGGTCATCAAAGCTTGCGGTAATAGTTTATGAAGTTTGAGGGAACAAAACTGAGAATATTGTGCTTGTGAGGAAATATTTTGCATCTTTAAAGTAACTATTTGTTTATGTACAAAATTTTTGTGATGAATGAAGTATCGAAGAAAGGTTAGAAAAATAAAGAAATATATGTATTCATAAGAATAAATAAAAAAACATACTTCCTCTATTCAGGAGTTCACTGATTCATTTGATAATCTACTTATATTAAAAACTGAGTATCTTTCTAACTATCTTTCTATCTTTCTATGTCACGCTTATTTCTCCTGAACGCCAATGAACTGAAAGTCGAACCAGGTACCGATAGATAGGTAATTTTTCAGGCTTCATTAGTTTCAATCTATATAATTATACGATTTTAATTAGCGAAGATATCAATTAATAAGTAGTCAAATTTAAAGCGATTAAGCCTAATAAATGATTAAACTTCCAAGACATTTTTTCTTACCGTTGCCATTTTGAATTAAAACGTTAATTAAATTATTGAACTATTTAAAATTCCAAGATATTTATTTCTTTCCGTTGCGATTTTAAAAATTAAAACGTTAATTAAATTGAACTTTTTAAAATGAAAGAGTGTTATTTTTTTCCATTGTCATTTTAAATACGTGTTATAACAAAGTTCTAACAATTGTTTTTATTCTAATTATTAATGACATATTTTTTCTCAGGTACCATTTTGAAAATGTGTTTTTAAATAAAATTGCAATTGCTGTTTCTAGAAGGGACTTTTTCTGGCTGCGATCCATAAGTAGTCAAATTTAAAGCGAATGTTTAATTAATAAGTAGTCAAATTTAAAGCGATTAAGCCTAATTAATGATTAAACTTCCAAGACATTTTTTCTTACCGTTGCCATTTTGAATTAAAACGTTAATTAAATTATTGAACTATTTAAAATTCCAAGATATTTATTTCTTTCCGTTGCGATTTTGAATTAAAACGTTAATTAAGTTGAACTTTTTTAAAATGAAAGAGTGTTATTTTTTTCATTGTCATTTTGAATACGTGTTATAACAAAGTTCTAACAATTGTTTTTATTCTAATTATTAATGATATATTTTTTCTCAGGTACCATTTTGAAAATGTGTTTTTAAATAAAATTGCAATTGCTGTTTTTAGAAGGGACTTTTTCTGGCTTCGATCCAAATATTAAAAGAACTCTTTCGTTTAGAATTTTGCAATTTTACCGGAATAAAGCGGTTTGGAAATAATTGTTTTTGGAAAGGAATTTTATTTGTAATTTAGGGAGAGTGCTAAGTATGCGCTACTTGACATTGTCTTTATTTTTGAGGAAGCATGTGCAAATAATTCGATTGATTCTTTGATGCAGGAAAGCTTTTTAGCGAGCAGCTTTAGCGGGGAGTAGATTATTAAACTTTTCCTTGGTACTTTAAAGGCAAGCCGCCTTGGCGGCGAGTAGTGAATTGAAACTTTCCTCGCTACTGTAAAGGCAAGCCGCCTTGACGGCGAGTAAACTGTTTAAACTTTCCTCATTTCTTTAAAGGCGAGTCGCCTTGGTGGCGAGTAGTTTTCTCAAACTGCCTTCACTACATTACAGCCCGTGCAACGCCGGGCTACGCAGCTAGTTCATTCTTTATTTTTTGAAACATCATAATAATTTTGGTTAAATGATCGATGATTTTATTTTTCTTTCCAAATGTTTTACATTAATTTTTAACTTAATGTCCAGTGAATCACTATATATTTTATTTCCTACATTAAGTTGGTTTCCTCGAATTTGATTTTTAATTTTGCTGAATTTTTAATTTTTTTGTGTTGAGTGCATGACATAGTACGAAGTCCGGCAGCAGTTCTTCTGCAGCCATCGAGTATTCTGCCGTGCTAAGCACTAAAGTCGTATCTGCACTTTTTAACAAAATTGAGTTATCGCCACCAAGTGGTTCTTTGTGACATATCTTACCCACATACAATGTTTTATGGTCATTTGAGAACAAAAAACATTATTATTAATACTATTAAAATCTGTCCGCGTCTGTTTGTCTGTCCGTCTGATGCTTGCACTCAGCGCTAAAAAATCGCTGAGAGTAGAGAATCAAACATAGTACCATTCGACTCGAAAAGACCAACCGCGTAATTTTACGACGTTAATTAGCGGAGACATTAATTAAAACGTTAATTAAATGTTTTGCACTTTTTAAAATTCCAAGACATTTATTTCTTTCCGTTGCCGTTTTGAATAAAAACGTTAATTAAATTATTGAACTATTTAAAATTCCAAGACATTTATTTCTTACCGTTGCCATTTTGAATTAAAACGTTAATTAAATATTTGAACTATTTAAAATTCCAAGACATTTATTTCTTACCGTTGCCATTTTGAATTAAAACGTTAATTAAATTGTTGAACTATTTAAAATGCAAAGACTTTTGTTTCTTTCGGTTGCCATTTTGGATACGTGTTTCAATAAAGTTCTAGGGTCAGGTGGGGGAAAGTGGGGCTAAAATCGAGCGTATTTAAAAAACGGCCCCAAAATCACATGATTAAATTCATTTTAAGGAAACTTTGATGCATTTTATATACATTAGATTCATATAAAGTATGAAGCAGAACTATTTTATTTTGTTAGATTGTTTTCTCGCAGTGATACATTTAAAACATCATGTGTTGATAGCCCCACTTCCCCCATGGTGGGGGAAAGTGGGTCTAGTTCAGAAATTAGTGTATATTTTAATGAAAATGTGTAAATATTGATTTTGACATAAGTATGATTGACATAAGTATACAATGAAATTAAAATGCCTTAATTTCATTTAAAGGTAGAAATGCACTGAAAATACTATTTTCAATTGTTATTTAACGAATGAAACAATGTCATCAGTTTTATTCTGTTTACTATCATTCACAATGCTGAAACATTCTAGAACAATCGGCAACTTTCTATAATGTTCGAAAATGCGCCAATGTCGCCAGGCTTGGCGACACTTGGTGATTTTTCGCCAAATTTGGCGACAAAAATAAGTCGCCAATAGTGATGCCAACTTGGAGATATCTTGTCAATTTCTCGCCAATTCCATAGACTTCCATGTTAAACTAATGACAAAGCAGGGAAAACAGCAAGCAAGTAAAATTTAGTATGTAAATTAACGTAAGAGCCAATTTTAGCAATATAATAAAAAATAAGGACATAAAATCACAAAAAAGGCACCAATTTACTAAATGTGTAAAGTAATAGTAAACCCTCAGGAAGTTTAGCCATAGACCCACTTTACCCCACCTAAGAAAACAACCCATAATAAATACTATTATAAATTTAATTTTTATGTCTTTATACACAGCTGATCCTTAGATATTCTACTACAAATCTATATTAAAATTAATAGCATTTGCCAATGAATAATGAGTTTAAAGAAAAGTTCATAAACACCTAACTCTTACATATCTCATTCAATGAGCATGAAAGAACGCTTTGTCAGCATTTAGTTTGCTTATAGTGTTCTAAAACTGACAAAAGTATCTGCTATCATCTCAATTTATGTCTTGAAATATTTTGTTGATTCCTAACAATTGCTTTTTGTAAGACTTTTATTTTTCTCTGTTGCCATTTTGAAAATGTGCTTCAAATAAAATTCTAATTGATGTTTTAGCTGGGACTTTTTTTGGCTGATGCGATCCAAATATTAAAACAATTTTTTCGTTTAGAATTGTGCAATTAATTTTACAGGAAAAAACCGGTTTGGAAATAATTGTTTTTGATAAGGAATTTATTTGTCATTTAGGGAGAATGTTAAGTATGCGCTACTTGACATTGTTTTTATTTCTGAGGAAGCGTGTGTAAATAATTCGATTGACTTTTTGACGCAAGAAAGCTTTTTAGCGAGCCGCCTTGTCGGCGAGTAGTTTGTTGAAACTTTCCTCGCTACGTTAGAGGTGAGCCGCTTGGGCGGCGAGTAGTTTGTCCAAACTTTCCTCGTTATTTTAAAGGCCAGCTGCCTTGGCAGCGAGTAGTTTGTTTGAACTTTTCTCACAACTTTGAAGGCAAGCCGCCTTGGTTGATAGTAGTTTGTTTAAACTTTCCTCACAACTTTGAAGGCCCGTGCAACGCCGGGGCACGCAGCTAGTTACTACTATTAAAATCTACCCACGTCTGTCTGTCTGTCCGTCTGAAGCTTGAACTCCTAAAGAACCGCTGAGAGTAGCGAATCAAACGAGGTACCATTCGATTCAAAATTTTCTAAGACAGTTAGACCAACCGCGTAATTGTATACCGTTAATTACCTGAGATATTAATTAAAACGTAAACAATTTTTTGCACTTTTTAAAATTTTAAGACATTTATTTTTTTCCTTTGCCATTTTGAATTAAAACGTTAATTAAATTTATTGCACTTTTTAAAATTCCTATACATTTATTTCTTTCCGTTGCCACTTTAAATTAAAACGTTAATTAAATTATTGAACTATTTTAAATTCCAAGACTTTTATTTCTTTGCGTTGCCATTTTGAATACGTGTTACAACAAAGTTCTAATTATTGTTTTTATTCTAATTAATGCCTTATATTTTTTTTCTGTTGCCATTTTGAAAATGTGTTTCAAATAAAATTGTAACTGCTGTTTTCAGCAAAGACTTTTTTTGGCTGCGATCCAAATATTAAAACAACTTTTTCGTTTAGAATTTTGCAATTTCCAGGAAGAAAGCGGTTTGGAAATAATTGTTTTTGATATGGAATTTTATTTGTTATTTAGGGAGAGTGTTAAGTATGCTCTACTTGACATCATTTTTATTTCTGAGAAAGCATGTGCAAATAATTCAATTGACTTTTTGATGCAGGAAAGCCTTTTAACGAGCCGCTTTAGCTGGGAGTTGTTTGTTGAAACTTTCCCAGGTACTTTAAAGGCGAGCCGCCTTGGCGGCGAGTAGTTTGTTTCCACTTTCTGCACTATTTTAAAGGCAAGTCGCCTTGGTGGCGAGTAGTTTATTGTAACTTTCCTCGCTACTTTAAAGGCGAGCTGCCTTGGCGGCGAGTAGTTCGTTTAAACTTTCTTTACTACTATAAAGCCCGTGCAACGCCGGGCCACGCAGCGCAGCTAGTTAATACTGTTAAAATCTGTTCGTGTCCGTCTGTCTGTCCATTTGAAGCTTGAACTCCGCAAAAATCGCTGAGAATAAAGAATCGAACGAGGTACCATTCGATTTGAAATTTTCCAAGGAAAACAACAAGACCAACCGCGTAGTTGTACAACTTTAATCATCTGAGATATTAATTAAAATGTTAATTAAATTTTTTGAACTTCTTAAAATTCGAAGACATTTATTTCTTTCCGTTGCCATTTTGAATACGTGTAACAGTAAAGTTCTAACAATTGTTTTTAGTAAGACTTTTATTTCTTTCCGTTGTCATTTTGAATACATGTTATAACAAAGTTCTAACAATTGTTTTTAGTTCGGAAATTTTTTCTGACTAATAAAATAGAACTTTAATTTGCTGAGATAATAATCAAACGTTAAATTTTTGAACTACTTAAAATTCAAAGAGTTTTATTTTTTTTCCGGTTGCAATTTTGAATACGTGTTACAATAAAATTCTAACAATTGTTTTTATTCTAATTAATAACTTTCTGTTCTTCTGTTACCTTTTTGAAAATGTGTTTTAAATAAAATTCTAAATAATGTTTTTAGCAGGGATTTTACAGGAAGAAAGCGGTTTAGGAATAATTGTTTTTGGTAAGGAATTTTATTTGTCATTTAAGGGAGTGTTAAGCATTCGCTACTTGACATCACTTTTATTTCTGAGGAAGCCCGTGCAACGCCGGGCCACTCAGCTAGTTTTTTAAAAATTTCTGAAAAAGTATCATCCAAATCAAATACATGGAGGAACAAAACTTTAACGAGCTTTTCCTCAATTTGAGCTCGACTGCAGATACCATTTTTGCGCTTAACACGCCAGTATTGTCATCACATATATATCAAATTAAAGCTTTTTTTTTCTGAATCTGATAAACTAAGGTTGCTTCTGTAAAAGTGGCCGCAACATGTTCGCAGCCTGTCGCAAACAGTTGCGATCGGGGAAGTATTTCTGCACCCACCGTCACTGTGCCTAACATAAAATAAATAGATCCATGATTCAAGTTCTCTGGTGTGAAAGAGAAGCTTTTGAAAACATTATTTACTATTCAAAGGAGCCTAATTACTTTCAAATTTGAAATGACTCTGCATTGAATTCTATTGAGCGTAACTATTAGACACAAGCCGCATTGTACGGATAGTATTTGATAAATTTTAGAATACTCCGACTATCAGATATCAACTGAATAATCGTTGCATCCATCATTATGATTCTGTCCTATACTAAGTTTAATAACGGAAAAAGGCCCAACCATCTACTTATATTAAAAACTGAGTATCTTTCTAACTATCTTTCTTTCTAACTATCTTTCTATCTTTCTATGTCACGCTTCTTTCTCCTGAACGCCAATGACCTGAAAGTCGAACCAGGTACCGATAGATAGGTAATTTTTCAGGCTTCATTAGTTTCAATTGATATAATTATACGATTTAAATTAGCAAAGATATCAATTAATAAGTAGTCAAGTTTAAAGCGATTAAGCCTAATAAATGATTAAATATGAAATCCATTCTTGCATTGCAAAACGTGGTTGCCATGAAACAGTGATAAAAATGATAATGAGAATTTTGAATGAAGGCTTAACTAAATCAAACACGAAACTCATAAGCGGGCCACTTACGTAGAATTTTTATCGCTAGCTACTGGTAATATTTTGAAACATTTATTTGTTGAAGAGCCATCTACTTATATTAAAAACTGAGTATCTATGTCTGCTTTTTTCCTTTGAGCGAGCTGAACTTACTGAAACTTTCCTCACCATCTTGAAGGCGTGAAGCATCTCAATAATTCGAATGATTTTTTTTATACATATAGGAAAAAAGTAAAGGCGTGAAGCGCCTGTAAGCGAGCCGCCTTGGCGGGGAGTACTTTCTTTAAATTTTTTTCTCACTACTTTCAGGGCACGAAGTGCCCGTGCAACGCCGGACCACGTGCGTGGTATGTCTTGAAATCGAATGAACATTAAATTATATCAAATAATATAACTTCAGAATGAGGTAAAAGTTAGAGAGGGGAGACGTTATGCATCAACATGCCGCAGGAAGCTAATCTAGCTGCCCTGGCAGCTAGTATTATCAAATAATTTGACATTTTTTGCAGTGATGTATGATAGAATCGAAACAAAAAACGAGATAACATTTTGGCCTAAAAACTAGGATTTTCACTAGAATGTATAGATACTTTTACTAGTTACAGCAATAAAAATGGGAGAAAAACGTTATAACCTCAGTTTAGGGTAATAGAGTGCTTGAAAAGAATTAAAAAAAAGAAAGAAATATTGTATAGGGTGCTTTTAAATTCTTGGGCGAAACTAAAAGAGGTGATAGAAAACGTCTAACTGCCTTACTCACCGTTAACCAAGCGTGGTTAAACAGGCCCTTAGCCCGGAGTTACCGCCTACTTCGTATTCACCGTCAACTTTAACTACGCACTGACATTCGCGTTTACATGGATTGCAAAAGATAAAGGAATTTAAAAACAACAAATTAATCACGTGATCAACATTGACCAATAGGATGGCCGCGTACATAACCACCTGAAGTTAAGTTGAGTGACGACGTGGTAGAGGAACTCCGCGTCATTTTTCGCCGATGAATACCAACTTTTTAACCGCGTGGTTAAAATCTTAACTCCGGGTTAACGAACCTCGTGGTTTGAGGCCCGTGGTTAGGTTAACGTTGAATAAGGCGGTAAGAAAACAAAAATATACCGGCACACATGATCGCAAACACAATGCTGGCGTGCTTGATACACACAGAGCTAGAAACTAACGTGTGTGAAACAGATCAAAGTTATTACACATCACAATTTTGCACAATATTTTAGCTTTTAAGAAAGTGTTAAAATTTTGACTTGTAGCTCAAATCGACGCGTCTCAGATGACAACTCACGATCGGCGAAAACTTGTCAGAATGGCTCGTTGTAACTTGAGTCCTTATATAGAAGTGTAGCTTCATATACAGGGACTCTAGTTGAAACGACGTTCGATGCGTTGTCACAGAAACGCATGTAATACAGCTGCTAGCCGCAAATGTCAGCAGTAGCCTCTCTTAAAAACTAAAATTACTGTTTAAAATTATTTATTTTCCTACCATACATTAAAAGGTGAATAATATACTAAAAATATGCAGAAATAACAAGTTCGAAGAATATTCACCCTAAGGCAAATGTTCAAAAAAAGTATGTAAAGAAAAATTCAGTTTTTACACCATGAATAAACATACAATAATATTTATTTCTATCGACGCAAATTTTTTTCGTCAATAATTAAGCATTCATGAATTTTATTCGCTTTCTATTCAATACAAAGTGAATAAAAAGAGTTTCAGAGAGCTTTGAGAGCAAGTAAATCTTTCTAAATCACTGGAAAAGATTTACTTGTAAAATAAAATATTTACGACAGAAAATAAACTTCTCTTGTGATGAATGTAGTGACTCCATTTTTATTTTACCCTTTTAAGTTTATTCAGTTTATTTTATTTATAATTGTGGCAACAGAAGTTATTATTGTTTTTACATTCTTTAGATTTGAGTTTGCGAAGTCGCAATATGTTACGTTAATAAGATATAAGTTTCGATAGCAATCTTTATGATGTACGCATTTATAATTAAGTATTTGTATAATATTTTCACTTGAAACTATCCATTCTTATTTATTTGTGTTTTCAGTATTTAAATGAGGTAATATTAAGAAACAAAGCTTCGAGGCTCTAAGTTGGCATTATATCTGAGAAACGTGTATGCGAAGATTTCAAAACGTTTAAAATTTTATAAAATATATGCCAACTAATCCAGAGATCGAGCAGGCATAGCGAACAGTGCTTAGTCGAACAGTTGAAATGTTTCATTACGTGACGTCTGCCGGTCTATTAAGCTAATGGAGAAGTAAAAGCGGCGGTGTTTAATTATTGGGGCGAAGTTGGGTGCATTTATAAATGAAGTCCATAAAACTCTTTCAGAGCACTTTTACGTTACCTTAAATCAAGAGACGAGTTTGGTCCTCACTCGGGCTTTCATTTGTAATTAAAGTTCTAGAAGTTTTGCTTAATTTTCCAAAACAGCTCCCAAAATTAGTTGATTCAGGTTTTTAGAAGGAGAAATTGTAAGCACAATATGACTCGTGTATTTAGAGATCTCTCAGAATTAAAAGTCAATTCTTTAGGAATCAGCTTGGACTAGTGGTACAACATCGATGTCGATGTTTTGGAAGCGTCGATGCTTTTGTTACAATGTCGATGATATTTTTCTGTCGATGTTTATAAAACATCTATATTTTGTGTTGGATGTTTTTTTATGTCGATGTTTTACATCTGTTTCTTAAAAAATAATAAATTAAATATTTCATAGAGATGCTATATCAATAGAAAAAACATTCATGCTCCAAAACATCGATGTCAAAATTAGAAAGTCGATAGTATCGATACATTAACCCAATAACATCGATTTCGAAACATCTATGACTGAAACCTAAACTGAAAGTAAATCCTATTCAGTGTTAAGGTGAAAATTATAACTTCAAAAATTTAGTACTGGTAAAGTGTTTGGCGCAATGCCAACTTTCGTCTTATTGGAAAGCAGAGTTGTCAATATTGAAATGTGAAAATTAGGTAAACTTAAAGGTAAAATTAGGGTAACTGCAAGAATAAATTTCGCAAAAAAACGTTTGAGTAATTCATAGTTGTGCAAAAGTGGATGCTTATTTCACCCCTAAAAAAAGTCTATTGGGTACTTTTCTTTTATAGGTGCGTCAATTGGCTTCGCGATTTGTTTACTTTTTACATTAACGCATATAAAACTGTAACTATTACTTTGATACCATCTTTGCTCCCCTTTTTCCTGTCTTAAATTTTTGAGAACTTTTAATCCTTATTAATGACTTATTAGATTTATTTAGCCTAATCATTTAATATTTTATATGATCTTTGAATGTTTTTGTTTTTTGGCGGGTTACTTTAGTCGAACTTTATATGTTGTTTTATGGCTATACTTTAGCGGACCATTTTACCTTTTTAGCCTACTTTCCCGTTAAAAATAAAAGAAACGAAAAAAGCATTAAAATTGGCTTAATGCATCTAAAAAATGTCGCCAAGTCCAAAAAATGTCGCCAAGTCCAAAAAATATCGCCAAGTAAAAAAAATATCGCCAAGTAAAAAAAAGTCAAAAAGAAACAAAAAAAATGAAATAAATATCGAAAAATTAAAAATTTGAAAGTAGGGTATTGAGATGGGGAATTTGTGTGTCTGTCGGTCGGTCTGTCGGTCTGTCTGTCCCCCCCTAATAACTTTTGAATGAACATTCCGATTTGGACAAACTTTTTTTTGTTGGAAAGATCTCGGCGAGTACAGCTCATTCCCATATTTGATTTTTTGATTTGAACAATTTTTGGTTCAACTTTGAGCCGTTCAAATAACCGGTCCCGCGATACTAACTTTTGAATTAACAGTCCGATTTGAACAAACTTTTTTTTGTTCGAAAGATCTTTTCAAGGATACTTCATTCCCGTACCTACATTTTTGATTTGAACAATTTTTTCGTTCAACATTGAACCGTTCAAAAAAGCTCTCACACCTAATAACTTTTGAGTGAACAGTCCGATTTAAACAAACTTTTTTTTGTTCGAAAGATTTCGGCAAGGATGCTTCATTACCGTATTTAAATTTTCAATTTGAACATTTTTTCGTTCAACATTGAACCGTTCAAACAACCTTTCCCCACCTAATAACTTTTAAGTGAACCGTCGGAATTGAATAAACTTTTTTTTGTTCGAAAGATCTCGGAGAGGCTCCTTCCCATATTTCACTTTTCAATCTGAACAATTTTTCGTTCAATGATGAACCGTTCAGAAAAAATTTTAACATGAGCGCCTACGGAGAAATTTAAATTGAATGTTGATTCTGAACTTCAAGGCGGATTTCCTTCAAACTAACTTTGTAAGAAAATGGTTTTGATAAATAATGTATTGTAAAGTACTTTTCTGAATAATCTTCTGTGAGGACTCTGATTCCGACTCCGACTCCGCAGACATGGCGGAAATGCAGGCTCAGAAAAAAATGACTGACTGGGCAGACGATTTTTTGTTTATTTATTTATTTGTTTTGTTTAATTTATTATTATTATGATTTTTTTTTTTGGCAGACGATATTTTTTTTTTTTTTTGTTAACAAAAATTTTTCATTCACGAGAGCATTTTATTCTTTATTTATATTTAACAACTGGCAACGGATTAAAAATGAAATTCAAGACATTTTATTAACGAACGAGTTTTTTTTTTTCTTTCTTTGATAAAATGTGTTTTGAAGTTCTTTGTACTTTTATTTTATTTGTTTATTTTTTTTTCTTTTGAAAACGATTGTGGAATTTTTCTACGGAAGAACTATAACAGTTACATTCTTTAAAAGGTGCGACAAAACTTAATTGACTCGTTTATTTAATTTTTACGTGTCTATTTCATCTTATGAGAGGGGTATATTTTGCTTTTAGAAATCAGCTTTAAGTGCTATAGAGGTATGTTTGACATAATTTTCAGTTTCAGATAATCAAGAGAATATTGATCAGATGCTACAATGCCGATTTCGATGTACGGGAAAGTAGGCTCGTTTAGTTCTTGACAGAACTTCTTGTTATGGTTTAGTTTCGTGTTTTGGCTGGTTATATTCAATTTATTGAAACATTCAGAGTTCTTGAATTGCTTATTTCTTTAAAAGTTCATTAAAGAGACAAAACAACCAAATCCCCAAACATGTAACTTAGAAGCCACTTTGTTCAAACATGGCGGCAATGAATAAAGTGAAAATAATCGATACATTTTAAAATGCGCGAAGTGACCCGTAATTGAAAGGTACCAAGCATTGCATTTCCAAAATACTAATAACACAGGTCTGAAAAAAAAAAGATTTTCGAACAGATGCATGGGATGTTTTGACTGATTTTACTGTTTTTCGGTGTGCTGAATCCAAATATGAGTTTCATTTTTTTTCCATCACGTACATAATTTTTGCAATACGTGAGGACTTAAATGCCAAAGTCGAAAAAACAAGTTACAAAGAAAATCATGCATTTATTTAAAAAAAGCTTTACAATTTTTTTACTCATTACAACACATTTTAAAAAGTGGATCACATTTAGTGTTTACTCCTTTTTACGGTAAAACCTTTTTTTTTTTCTTTTTATTGATACTCCTATTGGTGCGCTTTCGTTGGTTATGGATCTCGATGTTTCCCGCTTGAGCATCCAACAGTAGTATGACATATTTACGTCCCACCTTCCTTGGTAACGTCTCTCTATGTCTTTCACATCTCGATAAAACCTCTCATCCTATTCCTCACTAAAACCACCAAGGTTTTAGGGAAAATAGTCTACATGTGAATGCAGAAAATGGATTTTTAAACTCATGTTACGGTGCTGCACTTTGAAGGCAGCCAACATTCTCTTAATGAGGTTTTCAGAGCCATAGTCTTTGCTACTTCCCAAAAACTTTGGTACCACATCCTTGAATGAGTTCTAGGCTTCTTTTTCAGTTTTATTCATTGATTGATTCAAAAAACAATGGGTAAGATAAAAGTTTGCTTATGTCAGGTCCTATGAATATTCCTTCTTTCAATTTAGCTTCAGAAAACTTCGGAAACTTCAAACAAATATATTTGAAAGTCTCCATCTTTTAACAAACCCTCGAAAAATTGCTTCATCAGTCCTAATTTAATGTGAAGATTTAGAAACAGCATTTTTTCACGATCAACCACTATACTGCCCAACGTGGAATATCACGACTAGCCTCAGCACCTTTGACGATTTCTATTTTAACAAGAAGTTCTGTCAAGAACTAAACGAGCCTACTTTCCCGTACATCGACATCGGCATTCTCGCATCTGATCATTATTCTCTTGATTATCTGAGACTGAAAATTATGTTAAACATACCTTTTTAGCACTTAGAGCTGATTTCGAAAAGAAAAATATACCCCTCTCATCAGATGAAATAGACACGTAAAAAGTAATTAACAAATAAAGTTTTGTCGCGAATTTTAAAGAGTGTAACTGTTACAGTTCCTCCGTAGAAAAAATCCTCCATCGTTTTCAAAAAAAAAAAAATAATGTAACGAGTCCGTAGCACCTTCAACTTTCTTAAATGATCATTCCAATCTTGAGGAAATAACTATAAATTTATTTACAAGTATTTACACTATTTACAATATGAGCAGGAAACAATTGCTAAACATCCAGCAATTAGGTAGCAAAACAGTACACTGTACTCTCAACAGTAACTCAGCACCACGTATCAAACGTGAACAGTAATTAAGCAATTACAAAAGCAAAACAACCATTCGCCAAGCGAACGAAAACGAGCATCTCAGAAAGCCCATCTGAGAAAAACTGACTGACTTGTGTTCAAGGCCAGCTATTTATACACGGAAAGAATTCCCGACAACTTTCTAGTAATATCTGGAATATTCCAAATCATTCATAACTTTAAACAATTCATTCAAGAAAACGCTAGAAATAAAAAGAAAAACACCACTCCGAGCGAAAATTTCTTCACGCTTATTAAAGTTAGGGCAAGTGTAAAAACTACAAAGTGTTACGGGGCCGGTATACAAGTGATAAAAGTGATATCTTCAGATACTTTTGCAACATGACGTCAGATAAAACCAAAACTAATGAAAATGATGCAAGGCAGGAAAAACAACAACTATTTACAAGATTTGTAACATTGCCCCCTTCCCAAGGACTGCACGTCCCGGGCAGTACAATCCCCAGAAAGGAAGCAAGGGAAGACTTACAGATGCACACATTACATGATGACCAATCATAAACATGATAAACAATAACAATGAGAACATGAAAGAAATAATAACATTGATAAAGTAATATTCCAAACAATTAAAGGCGAAAGTTATTTACAAAATTTACAAACAAATTACCATGGTAGCTTTAGATTTACTTTACGAACTATGGCCATAGTATGGGGCTAGCCGATCATAATGGACAACCCTAGGTTTTGAATGTGATGACTTCTGGATCCTCACTACGACGTCGTTCAGCCGGTGAAGGACTGTGTAGGGTCCATCCCAATGCGACTGCAATTTGGGTGACAGACCTTTACGTCGGATGGGATTCCATAGCCACACCTTGTCACCTTCTTGAAAGTCATGACCAGTGGACCTTGTGTCGTATCGGGTCTTCATCTTCTCCGTTGCGATGTTGATTCGCTCCCGTGCGAAGTGATGAACGTCTTCCAACCGGGCCTGGAGATCCTGGACGTACTCCTCAGGCGATGAAGGCGCATCTGGAGGGAGACCGAAGACGAGATCACAAGGTAGCCGAAGCTCTCGGCCGAAGAGCATCTGTGATGGGGAATATCCGGTGGTCTCGTGGACAGCACTGCGGTAGGCCAGCAGAAACAGAGGAAGTTTCTTGTCCCAATCCTGTTGATTTTTGGAGACCATAAGCGAGAGATTATTAAGGATTGTCCTGTTGAATCTCTCCACCATGCCGTCCGATTGTGGGTGTAGTGGTGTCGTTCGAGTTTTCTCAATTTTGAGGATATCACATAGGCCCTTAAACACAGCAGAGATGAAGTTTCTTCCCTGATCGGAATGGATCTGCAAAGGGGTCCCATATCTCGAGATCCAATGCTGGACTAGAGTCTCTGCTACAGTGGTAGCTTCTTGATCCGGAATGGAATATGCTTCGGGCCATTTGGTGAAATAGTCAATGGCAACGAGGATGTATTTGTTCCCATCAGTAGTTTTCGGTAGAGGACCAAGAATGTCGATCCCGATTCGTTCGAAAGGAGCTCCTACGTTGTAAAGATGTAGCTTCCCGCGGCTTCTTCTCTTCGGTCCTTTACGGGCAGCACAGGCGTCACAAGAATGACACCACTTCTCTACGTCATCCTTCGTCTTGCTCCAGAAGAAGCGCTCTCGAACCTTGTGGAGGGTTTTCAAGATACCAAAGTGTCCTCCAGTTGGACTACTGTGCAGTTCCTTTAGAACGTCTGGAATTCTTGATCTGGGAAGGAGTAACTGCCATTTGAATGCTTTACCATCGTCAGATTCCCATTTCCGATACAGGACGCCATTCCGCATCTGGAGAGATTTCCATAGAGCCCAGTATCTTTTCGTTGCAGGACTGTAGATAGAAACGTCTTGCCAACTAGGTCGCCGACTGTCCTTTTCCATTAACTCTATGATAGGTTTAAGGTCTGGGTCTTCAAGCTGATCTTTTCTTACTTGGTCGTCACTCCATGGATCGGGATCTGAAGATGTTGATGTAGCAGTAACTTGGCAGGCAGTAGGGATTGTCGTCCCGTACTGTTTCTCTATTCGGGAGCAATAATGGCAGTTCTCGGAACAAGGTCTTCTTGACAATGCGTCAGCATTACCGTGTGACAAACCTTTTCGGTGCTTAATCTCGATGTCATATTCCTGGAGCCGCTGTATCCACCTGGCTACCTGGCCCTCTGGATTCTTGAAATTCAAAAGCCAAGTTAAAGAGGCATGATCGGTCCGGAGCAGGAATTTACGGCCGTAGAGGTAATGATGGAAATGTTCTACAGCTTTAACTATGGCGAGCAATTCCTTTCTCGTGACACAATAATTTCGCTCCGACTTGGATAAGCATTTGCTCCAGTAGGCGATGACATGTTCGTTACCGTCTACTTCTTGAGATAAAACAGCTCCAACGCTCTCGTGGCTCGCATCAGTGTCAAGTATGAAGGATTTTCCAGGCTGAGGATAAGAGAGAATAGGCGTTGATGTTAAAGCCTCCTTCAGCTGTAGAAATGCATCCTCGCATTCTTTGGACCATTCAAATTTTTGTTTGCTCTCCGTCAGCTTATGCAAAGGTCGGGCAATATTGGAAAATCCCTTCACAAACTTCCTGTAGTACGTGCAGAGCCCCAGGAAACTTCGCAGCTGATGGACATTTTCGGGGCGGCTCCAATTCTTGACTGCAGATACCTTATCTGGATCTGTTCGTACACCTTCGGAAGAGATAATGTGACCAAGGTAGTTCACCTCACGGCGGAACAGATTACACTTGGACGGGCTTAACTTCAGGTTGGCTTCCTTAAGCTTTTGCAGCACCTTCCTAAGATTAGCCAAATGTTCCTCAAAACTGCGTCCTATGATGATAATGTCGTCCAAGTAGACAAGACAGGATTCATAAGACAGTCCTCGTAACACTGATTCCATAAGACGCTCGAACGTGGCTGGTGCATTGCAGAGGCCGAAGGGCATCACTTTGAACTGCCACAAGCCTTGTCCGGTTGTAAACGCCGTCTTCTCTCGGTCGTCGGGGTGTATCTCCACCTGCCAGTAGCCGCTCTTTAAATCCAGGGTCGAAAACCACTTGTGTCCGGAAAGGGTGTCCAGAGTGTCATCGATCCGTGGAAGAGGGTAACTGTCCTTCTTGGTGATGTCATTCAGGCGTCGGTAGTCAACACAAAATCTGGTGGAGCCGTCTTTCTTTCGGACCAAGACGATAGGGGATGCCCAAGGACTGGATGAGGGTTCGATGACGTCATTCTCCTGCATCTCTTTCAAGAGGATCTCAACCTCTTCCTTCTTGGCGAACGGTAGTCGTCTTGGATGCTGCTTGATAGGGGGATGATCTCCAGTGTCGATCCTATGCTGCGTTAAACTCGTGCGACCAACATCCTCGGATGTAGATGAAAACACCTGCTTGAAGTTGTCCACCAATTTTTCCGCAGCGTATCTTTGATCCTTCGATAATGGTGCACTCCCAATTAATTTCGAAGTCAAGGACTCGGAAGACACAGTCTCGGAGGAATCAATTCTTCTGATGATGCAGTTTACGGGAGTACAAGTTGCCAACACTTCTCCTTTCTTAATATTCCTCGGTCTTTCACTCACATTGGCGACTCTCACAGGAACTGCATCCCTTGAAAGGTCCACAAGCGTAGATGCCACTAGTACTCCTTTTGGGCTATTACTCTGGTTAGGATATTCAATGAGGCCGAATTTAAAGCTGTTGTTTTCCTTGAGGGAGCCAGGTATTAGTACTTCTGATCTAGAGGGAATCGATAAATCTGTTTGGGCTATTATTTGATGAGCGGATTTTAAGTTATTTTCGGTGTTGAAAATTGCTATGTCTTCCCTCGTCGAGTGCAGCTCATTATTTTTAAAGTCGATAGAAAAATCAAATTTTCTCAAAAAGTCCAGTCCGAGAATGAAGGGATCTGTAATGTCAGCGACGAATGCCGTGTGATGGTAAGTGGCACTCCCGAACATTATTTCTAAGTTCACTTTTCCTTCAATCTTGATTTTGTCACCTATCACAGTTTGAAGAGTAATGCAGGGCGGCGTCCATAAGATCTTGAGTCCAAATTGACGAGCCACATCAGTCTTAATAATGGTAACGTTGGCTCCTGTGTCCACAATCATTTCGCAGGGAAACCCATTCACATAAGCTGAAATGAAGAGTCCGTTGCAGCCGCCACTTCTTGGGGAAATCTGGAAAACTTTGGGAGACTTCTTCTTTTCTTGGCGAGCTTCGCAGTTCTTTCGTACGTGGCCCTCACCGCCACATTTCCAGCACTTCAGTGGTTGTTTACTTTGGTCCTTGTGAGCCGTAATCTTCTTCAGTGTCCCCGAGAGCTCTTGGATTTGTCGCTTAATTTCCAAGAGACGAGTTGAGTTCAAATCTTGGGCACTCACTTCCACGCCTCTGGTCGAATGGCGATCCTTGCGAGACATTTGCTGTGCAGCCTCGAACTTCATTGCGTAAACCAGACCGGATTTAAGATCCTTAATGTCCGCCATCCGGAGAGCCGTCTGAACCTCTGGATTTCGCACTCCATCTATGAAGTAGTTCAGGGCCAGGCTATCGCGAACACCCGAAGGACAGTCCGAGAAGGCGAGATGGGAAAGCCTCTCAACGTCTGCTGCAAAAACTTGCAAAGTCTCTCCAGCCCTCTGGAGTCGGGATTTGAGCTGAAGTTGGCTGAATTCTTTTTGGCAGGATTCGCCAAAGCGAAGCTCCAAGGCCGATGATAAGGCATCGAAGTCGCGGTGCTTGTCCTCTGGGAAGGTCTGTAGTATGTCGGCTGCATCCCCTCTCAGCGAGGCTGCAAGGTGACAGGCTTTCGTGGAAGAGTCCCAGGAGTTTGCTTCTGAAACGATGAGGAACTGCTTCTTGTAAATATTCCACGAGGTCTTCCCGTCAAACGTGGCCAGTTTGATGGACGGGCGAGAAGTTCCAGCTGCAGCTACACAGTCACTTGAGTTGTTGCAGGATGCTGATAACTTCGATTCAAGTTCTTTAATTTTCTTTTCCATATGGTTTTCTACTGTGGTGATTCGGTTCTCAACGCTATCAACTTTTTCTTCTAGAACCTCCACTTTATTTTCTATATTGGTAAATTTACTTTCCACCAAACTTTTCATTGACGTTAGATCGCTTTTAATTTCTTCTTGATTAGCAGCGAGATCATTTTTTAATTGTTCTTGATTAGTAGCCAGAGTCGCCATATCATTCTTGATTTCTTCTTGACTTGAAGTTATGCTAGCGGTTAAATCATTTTTTAATTGTTCTTGATTCGCAGTCATGTCACTTTTAACAGCGTTGATCGCATCAAGGAGTTTTGTTAGTTGTTCCTCCATTGCTCGAGTAATCACCATAAAATTCTGAAGTCAAAAAGTCCTCAGGAAGAAAAGTCCAAGTTCACAGAAAGTTCCAAGAAAGTCCTTGAAGATGCCCCACGTTGGGCGCCAAAATTGTAACGAGTCCGTAGCACCTTCAACTTTCTTAAATGATCATTCCAATCTTGAGGAAATAACTATAAATTTATTTACAAGTATTTACACTATTTACAATATGAGCAGGAAACAATTGCTAAACATCCAGCAATTAGGTAGCAAAACAGTACACTGTACTCTCAACAGTAACTCAGCACCACGTATCAAACGTGAACAGTAATTAAGCAATTACAAAAGCAAAACAACCATTCGCCAAGCGAACGAAAACGAGCATCTCAGAAAGCCCATCTGAGAAAAACTGACTGACTTGTGTTCAAGGCCAGCTATTTATACACGGAAAGAATTCCCGACAACTTTCTAGTAATATCTGGAATATTCCAAATCATTCATAACTTTAAACAATTCATTCAAGAAAACGCTAGAAATAAAAAGAAAAACACCACTCCGAGCGAAAATTTCTTCACGCTTATTAAAGTTAGGGCAAGTGTAAAAACTACAAAGTGTTACGGGGCCGGTATACAAGTGATAAAAGTGATATCTTCAGATACTTTTGCAACATGACGTCAGATAAAACCAAAACTAATGAAAATGATGCAAGGCAGGAAAAACAACAACTATTTACAAGATTTGTAACAATAATAATAATAATAAAATAAATAAATAAATAAATAAAAGTACAAAGAGCATCAAAACACATTCAAAGAAAGAAAAAAAAAACTCGTCCTTTAATAAAATGTCTCGAATTTCACTTTTAATCCGTTGCCAGTTGTTAAATATGAATAAAGAATAAAATGTTCTCGTTTTGTTTTGTTACAAAAAAAAATCGTCTGCAAAAAAAAAATAATAAAAAATAATAATAAATAAAATAAAACAAATGAATAAAAAAACAAAAAATCGTCTGCACAGTCAGTCATTTTTTTTCTGAGCCTGCATTTCCGTCATGTTTGCGGAGTCGGAGTCGGAATCAGAGTCCTCACAGAAGATTACTCAGAAAAGTACTTTACAAACATTATTTATCAAAACAATTTTCTTACAAAGTTAGTTTGAAGGAAATCCGACTTTAAGTTCAGGATCAACATTCAACTTAAATTCCCCGCAGACGCCAATGTTAATTTTTTTTCTGAACGGTTCAAATATTAAATGAAAAATGGTTCAAATCAAAAAGCGAAATATGGGAATGTATGGGAAAGCCTCTCCGAGATCTTTCAAACAAAAAAAAGTTTATTCCATTCGGACAAGTTCACTCAAAAGTTATTAGGTGGGGAAAGGTTGCTTGAACGGTTCAATGTTGAACGAAAAAATGAACCAATGGAAAATTTAAATACGGTAATGAAGTATCCTTGCTGAGATCCTTCGAACAAAAAAAAAAAGTTTATTTAAATCGGACTGTTCAATCAAAAGTTATTAGGGGTGACAGCTTGATTGAGCGGTTCAATGTTGAACAAAAAATTGTTCAAATCGAAAATGTAAATACGGGAATGAAGTATCCTTGATAAGATCTTTCTAACAAAAAAAAGTTAGTTCAAATCGGATTGTTCGCGCAAAAGTTAGCATCGCGGGACAGGTTGTTTGAACGGTTCAAAGTTGAACCAAAAATTGTTCAAATCGAAAAATAAAATATGGGAATGAGCTGTACTCGCCGAGATCTTTCGAACAAAAAAAAGTTTATTCCATTCGGACGGTTCACTCAAAAGTTATTAGGTGGAGAAAGGTTGCTTAAACGGTTCAATGTTGAACCAAAAATGTTCAAATTGAAAATTTAATAACAGTAATAAAGTATCCTTGCCGAGATGCTTCGAACAAAAAAAAGTTTGTTTAAATCGGACTGTTCATTCAAAAGTTATTAGGGGCGACAGCTTGTTTGAACGGTTCAATGTTAAACGAAAAATTGTTCAAATCGAAAATGTAGATACGGGAATGAAGTATCCTTGAAAAGATCTTTCGAACAAAAAAAAGTTTGTTCAAATCGGACTGTTCACTCAAAAGTTAGCATCGCGGGACAGGTTGTTTGAACGGTACAAAGTTGAACCAAAAATTGTTCAAATCGAAAAATCAAATATGGGAATGAGCTGTACTCGCCGAGATCTTTCCAACAAAAAAAAGTTTGTCCAAATCGGAATGTTCATTCAAAAGTTATTAGGGGGGGACAGACAGACCGACCGACCGACCGACCGACGCACAAATTCCCCATCTCAATACCCTACTTTCAAATTTTTAATTTTTCGATATTCATTTCACCTTTTTATTTTTTTAATTTGGCGATATTTTTTGGACTTGGCGATATTTTTTTAACTTGGCGATATTTTTTAGATGCATTAAGCTACTTTTAATACTTTTTTCGTCTTTCTTTTATTTTTAACGGGAAAGTAGGCTAAAAAGGGATGTGCACTTGATTAAAAACTGCACCCCATGGAAGCGTTTCTGCTTATTTAAAAAAATATATATTTCCCTTGATCTGATAAGGAAGCGGAATAACTAAAAAAATTAAAAAAAAAAACTTCAATACAAACCAATATTTTAATAAACGAATCCAACCAAAAATAAATAAATAAATAAATAAAAATCCCTCCACATTCTTTATCTCTCTTATCACTATCAACCTGATTTTAATAAAATCCTTAATAGTCCAGGAACCCAGTGCAACATATTTGAACCTGATCAATGTGGCTCTGTGGGTGCGTGTAGCAGGTCTGTTTTCACTTTTCCGCATCTAACGCCCAACCTCACTGTCCCCCCCCCCCCACGCCTTTTTTTTTTTCAGTTTTCGTAACTGTAGGTAGTCTTTGAACATCAAAGAAGCAAATAAGAAAAATATTTGTTTTTTAACATTTTTCTAAATCATAAATTAGTACAGATTTTTTTTCAGTTAAATAGAGGTAAAATGGTACATTACGACACTCAGTACACACGTTTTGCGGAAAAACTGTACGTGATGGGCAAAAAAGGAGGTAGTTTTCGAATTCAGCATACCGAAAAACATAAAAAATACTTAAAATATCCCATGCCGTTTTTTGGTTGCAGACCTGTGCAATCAATGATATTGCTTCAAAAACACGTTACCATAATTGTAATCATTGTTGCAACTATTGTTGAAATCCTGAAATCAATAAAAACTCGACATTGTTGAAACTTATAAATGATTTCTTTTTAATCTGGCGTTTATCTTTTGTATACTGTTTCAGGACGAATTTTTAATATAAGAAACCAGAAATTTCAACTCTTTTTAATGCATTCTTTGAAATCGCAACATCAGTAATATGGCCAATTTTACATTATTGCAGTAAATGAAAATATCTGTCAAAAATAACGTTTCATCTAATACTTCATCGGTCAGAAAAACTGGATTGCTGTTCTTATGAAATGAAAATTAACGCTGTTTACCTTTCCGTGTTGTGGTTCCTTTTGCTTCTATTTGATTCAGTCTTTTCAGAAGATTATGTATCTTGTCCAGATATCGGGGTTAAAAACTTAAAAGTGCAATCACAGTTCACTCCTCAAGACAATTTTTCTGCTGGAACTTATAAGGAAATAAATGATACCAAAACTTTAACTGATTGCGTTTATGCCTGCTGTGAAGACCGAACTTGTAATGTTGCATTTCTTTTCAACGCTTGTTATTCGATTCAATGCAATAGTTATAAATCATGTCAGCCATTAAAGAGGGCAGAAAAGCAATTTGAAAAGTCATATATTGTTGTGGTTCGATACCCTGTAGAAAAATCTACTCGTGAAGATGAAGTAGATGATGGCGATGCTGATAAAAATATATTTCAAGATGGTTATCATGCTGAGAGGGATGTTGTTCATTTTAAAGGAACAAGAGAGTCTCAGTTGGATCAGGACACATCGACTGCAATGTTTTCTACCCCAACATCAAAGAATTGTGTTTATGGAACTCATCAGTGTCCAGAATATGAAGAGTGCGTACTGAAAGCCCGACATACTTTAATCGGAATTTGTTCTTGTATAAATGGTTATGAACGTCGACAAGGAAAATGTGAGAAAAAGCATCATACTAGCCGTCTTCAACAGATTATGAATTCAGCAATCATTTCCAATCAGGATTTTACACCAAATGAAAACTTTACAACAAAAACTGCGCCTTCTACCACGCCATACATCCATCATTTAATAGTTTCAGCTGGTGATAATGTTACGCTGCAGTTACCTGAAAATGAAGTGACTCTTTCAGCCTATGCATTAGAACAGCAACCGGATGAAGTTGATAACTACAAGTATGATTGGACATTGATTTCTCACCCTGAAGAAGATGAAACTGGCACAATGCAAGGCCAGAACACCAAGAGCTTAAAACTTTCCAAACTGAGAGCTGGACTTTATACTTTTAAAGTTACTGTGTCTTCTGCCAATGCTCTAGGAGAAGCCATGGTTAACGTTACTGTTTTACCTCCTGAATGGGAAAATAAACCTCCTGTTGCCATCATTCATCCTTCTAATGTCACTGTGAAACTGCCAAATAACGATACTGTTTTAGATGGTTCATTTAGCACTGATGATGACAAAATAGTCAAATATCAGTGGGAGGTTTTAGAAGTGCCGATTGGATATTCTGTTGTATTTAATGATACTTCTACACTTCAGTTGAAGAATTTAACACCTGGATTTTACCGCTTTAAATTAACAGTTACGGATTCCAAAGGGCTTTCCAATTGCACCTATGCCAATGTGACTGTTCAAAAAGAAACTGACTATCCACCTACAGCAAATGCAAAATCTGAAGTTGTTATATTTTTACCCCAAAAAGAAGCAATATTGAATGGCAACCTTAGCACGGACGATAAGGGTATAAAGAGTTGGGAATGGAAAAAGAGTCCAGATACAGATAAAGCAGTTGATATGGAAGGAACAAATGGACCTTATTTACACCTTTCTCAGTTGGAACTTGGAGTTTATAAATTCATTCTGAAAGTAACAGATACTGCAGATCAAACATCCACCACTGAAGTGCATGTATTTGTGAAACCTGAAAGTGATAATTCTCCTGTAGCTGATGCTGGTCCTGATCAGAAGATAACGTTACCATTACAAGGCCCCATAGTTTTAAATGGCAGTGGCAGTAAAGGTGACATCAAAATTTCTAAATGGAAGTGGGAGCAAATAGAAGGCCCAAAAAATGTTGTTATATCCGATGCTGATGCTTCCATTGCTAGGGTTAACGAATTAATGCCTGGTTACTATCAGTTCATGTTAACGGTGTGCGATGAAAAAAGTACTCATTCTTCAGATACTGTCAATGTTACTGTGATTCAAACTGAAAATACGCCACCAACAGCAAATGCTGGAGGTGATAAAACTATTTATTTGCCAAGTGACGTCATATTAATGAATGGAAGCTCTTCATTTGATGATATTGAAATTGTAAGATACCAGTGGACACGAGAGCTTGCGTCATTAGCTGCTGGATATATTATAGAAAATTCTGACCAAACTCCAATTCTAAAGATGACTGGTTTAATAACTGGACGATATTTATTTCGATTGACAGTATTTGATATCCAAGGAGCTTTATCATATGATACTGCATCTTTAATTGTTAAACCACCAAAGAATCTTATTAACCAAGTTGAAATGAGGATAAATATTGATATTGAAAGCTTCACCCATGAACAAGAAGATACACTTTTAAGGCAAATAGAATTTTCATTGCATGATGTGAATCCTGTGAGAGTGAAGCTAGTGAAACTTGAATCTGACTTTCACAACAAGCGAGTCATTTTGTTGTTCACTGTTGAACGAACCTCAAGTCTTCACTGTGATATCATACCGGGAGTTGATGCTGCATCACGTCTGAAGAAAATATTGCGTTTCGATCGTTCTTTATTAGGTGTTGAAGTTCTTTCGATTGACACAGTTGTGTGCCAGAACAATTGTTCTCATCATGGGGTGTGTGATCAGTATACTAAGCTCTGTGTGTGTGAAACGTTCTGGATGCAGGATGTGTTTCGTTACAGCTTTGGAGATCTAGAAAGCAACTGTGACTGGAGCATTTTGTACTTTGCTATTGTCTGTTTTGCTGTTGTTGTTGCACTGCCTGGGATATTTTGGAGCATGACCTGGTTTTGTACGAAAATGTATTTTCGGATGTCAAGGAAACGTTATACTTTACTAGACGATTTCAACAGCCAAGAAGTGGGAAAGGAAAACTACTCCCCACGAAACCCGAGAAACTTGGGGATATCTGATTCTGAATCGGCTGCGGTTTTTGAATCCCAGGTCTTACCATTAACTGTAAACTACAAGAGTTTCTCTTAAAATAGCTGCGTAACAGTTTTTGCATTGAAGCTTGTGTAAGGAAATTTTGACTTCAATTGACTATATAGACTCTAGAAATAGTGTGAACATTTTCTTAGTCTTGATGGGTAATAAAGCTAAAGAATACAGATCTCTTAATTCTTCAAGGGAGAGGGGGGGAGGACAGGGCACATATTAAAAGATTTTATGCTTTTCTGAAAATTTGAAACTTGATCACTTCACTTATAATACGTATTAATGCACATGGTTTTTCTTTTACATAAGTAAATTTAACACTAATAATAAAACTTAAATTCGTTTCTGATGTATTTAGTTTTCGTTCTCAAGAAAAGCAGCCAGATGTTCCCTCTATGTTTTTAAAGTTATAATTTAATACAAATTTAAATTTTCTTTTCATGTTTTTTTATTCGTTTTAAATGCCATAAAAAACATTATTTTATAGTTTAGAGACTTCGTAGATACCAACTAATATTTATGGTCTGCAGCATTGATTGCTTAAAATAAATTTATATTTTTATTTCAAGTGTAATTTCTTTACTATTTTATATTGGGTGTATCAATAATAACTGATAAATGTCATAACTTGTTTTCGTGAGCATCAGTTTTATAATGCTATTTGTTCAACAATAAACCATCAAACGCAAAATATCGATGTTGAGAAGAACTCGATCTTAATACATCGGTGTTGAAAACATCAACAGCGATGTTGCATCTTTATTGATAACATTCATGTAAAATACACAGTAAAAAAGACAATGCGTTTGTCTTTTTTTTTAATGTAACGAAGCAAAACTCTAGATGAAAATGCATAACATGATGGAATAAGGCATTAAATACAGATGTTGGCAGTAAATCAGCCATTATCATAAAGAAATTACTTTGTTTCGTGACAATATTAGCTATTGATGGGCAAGAAAAATTGTGGCCGAAAGCACAACCATAAACAATCTTCTTGTTATTGCTTTCAAAGTTAATAGGTACCCATAAGCTATGCGAAAAGTTAATTATGGTAATGGGAAAGAAAAGAAGATAGAGAATAGCATAAATAGGTGGCAACAAGTCCAGTTTTGACAGATGCTTAATGAAGGTTTAGCTCACGAAAAGGGGCTCTTTACTGATATTTTAGGGGGTTTTTTTCCTCCACTGAAAAAACTTTTGTTTTTCTTTTATATCATGCGTCTTAATAAATCAGGATTTGAAGTTTAGTCAATAGCGCAGCATAGCTAGTAACAAAGAAAAAAGGATACTTGGGTTCATAAATAGATCTTTTTCAAACGAATCTTAGAAGGTTCTTCTGCCTTTATATAGAAAGTCGGCAAGACCTAGTTTGGTGTATGCTGTTTAGTTTTGGTTTGTGATCTTCATTAAGGACTTTAAAATGACCAGAACCAGCCTAGCTAGGTCCAGAGCCTGTTGCTGGTAGTCACATTTATATTTATTTGTATATATTTTTTCCGATATTTATTTTTTTTTTAAATATTTATCTCGTCCCACCGAGTGGTAGCATCCAAAACTTTTGCAACGTACACACTTCTTTTGAACAACAAAAGTATCGATAAACATAGTCCAGTCGATGCTGGTTATAACAACACCGTCCATTCCTTTCTCGCCGTTAGCAGAAGCAGCGCAAACTGCGTCGCAGATTCATGTAAAATCTTCAGATTATTTCTTAGTTGAGGGAGAAAAGAACCCTAAAATTGTTGAGGAAAAAAGGGGCGTAAATTTCAACTAATGAAGATTTGAGCAGTATTTTCTGAATTATAATCCACAGATAACAAGTACTTGTATTGACACCTTATTTGTAAGCATTTTCCCGGCTAAAAATAATCCGCAGAAAGTATGAAAAAGAAATTTGAAGTTTTTTTAAAGGTTTCTGCAGACTTTTAGAAGACAGAAAAAAATCTGTATTTTGTCTTTAATTTTGTCTTTTAATTGATATAATCTGAAAAAAAAATCCTCTTTTTCTTTCTTTTCATTTTGTCTAAATATTGTGCAGTTTTTTTGAAGCATGTTCCAAATATGCTAAAAATTTTTGCAGATTTTTGAAAGCTTTTCAGAAAAAAAGTTTTTTTTGCTAGGTTCATGATGCCGATTGAATTTTTACGACTAATCTAATATGGCTAATCTTACCGACTGTTTTTGAATTTTTGATCTGAGCCACAAAATGCCGAATCAAATTCTGTGACTGGGCATTTATCTATATAATGAATGCATACTAAACTGAACATCCTGAATACTGGCTAGTTAGAGTGCTTTCTTACAGTTTAAATCTTAAATTTTCGATCCAAATTAAGAGTTTCTTTTGGTATCATTTTTTTTAAATTTAATGTTACATTAGATAATTGAAAGTTATTATTGAGCTGTGTGCTTCTAAGAGATATAGTAGGATGTTCTGGGTATTCTTTTTTTTGCTATGCATTAATTAAATTGAATACAATTTTTGCCGTTATAAAAAAAAATCCTTTTAAAAATCAGTCTTTTACTTTTCTTTACTCCACCTTCCTCCAAAGCTAACTGAACAAAAATGAAATAATACAATGACTATGCGGAATCGCCTCTAATAATTTTATTATTGCTGCCCATAAAAATCAAAACGTAAACAGCTCTATATAGTTTTATTTATTTAAAGAAGAACTAGTTTTTTCTCTAAAAACGTTTTACTCGTTTCCGTTCTCAAACTTGGATCTTCAAAGAGCTTTAAAAGAGGTAGCAGAAGCAAAGGAAAATTTGGGAAGCATCCAATTTCATGGAAAGAAAAAATAACAAAAAGAAACTATGGGAAAAGTTTACAACTCGAGTAATAGCACGTTAAAATTTCATGGAAAAGAAAAGTTTCTTTAATTTTTCCTCTTTTGTTTTTAAATTTCTATGTTTATAATATTGAAAATAATTGATTTGAATGAACTTCAACGTTCAAAAACATTTCTCTTTGACAGAATTTTCTATATTGAATTTCCCACCCAATGACCCAAGTTACTATACAAAAACAAAACATGTCGGACTATTAGAATATTAACCAACGAAAGAATTAACATATTTTGTCTACACTAATCAAAATGGACTATTGTTTTAAAAATGTTTCATTATTCATTCAATTGTAATTTAAGCGTTTGTAGTTGATTTGTATTGACCCTGTCCCAAATTAATTTTGCAAATTTTGAAAATCAGTAGGGTTTAAGGCCCCCTATGCCTTAGGGCCCCTAAGAAAACTGTTTCCGATTGCAATGATTTCAGCCATTTTGGATTCATAATACTAAATTAATATAAGTGGGACTTCAGAGTCCCATCGGGGCATAAAGGGTTCAAATATTAATCCTGTGATGGGAAAATTCTTGGACACTACATATCTGCTGTAAATAGGTTAATTTTTGTCTATGTAATTGATACCGTCGATTATGGAACAAACAAATTTTAACCAACCAACCAAAAACAATTGAAAAATGTTTAAAACTTTACATGTGAGAACATTTTTTGTTTGTAAAAATGCATCATTACTGAAGTCAAATGTTGTTTTACAAAAGTTTAAGAAATCGTTTTAGAAATATTTTTTCAAACTCCATTGATAAACTTAAAAATAAAGATCTGACAATCCTTTTCAGTAAATTAGTAGATCACTATTTTTATCTCTAAAATATCTAACATTTTCTTAGCTGACCTTGTGCTGAATCTCTAATCCCTTTTAAAGATCAATTTCTTTGAGATCTGAATCAAAACAACTTCAGACACAGCTTCCGGCCCTATCGTGACACTACCTGCAGCGAACGGCACAGGAATCAAGATCGCAGAAAATGGAGACTGCCATTTGATTTCCGTGACTCGGACCTCGCGAAGAATCATTTGTCATTCATTGTTGAAAGATACCGCACGAGATGTCATTGAAAACATTCCCTTTTGGGCGAAATCAATCGAGTTAGGTCCTTTTTCTGTCCTCTCATTAAATGACTCGATAAATAGACTATCTTTCCATAAGTCTTCATTTATTCTGCCCTTCTCTCTTTATTATTTATGAAATGTCGCCAGTTCAATAGAGAAGACCACTTTCATAAAGTATTGTAGACCGTCATTTGCATGGCACGGATTTGAAACACTGCCGGTAATAAATTTACATTTAAAATGTTGTCGTGGTAACTATGCAATTCACGAGCCAAGTGGAATCTGTAACTAAAAAATAATGCAGGTTTTGGTCAATTTGCTTGTGAATATTTAATTCAGGTGCACAAAATGCACTTAGATAGTCAGAATAGAGAGAAGCTATTATATGTATTCTTTTTTTTATTTAATCTGCATTACTTTTCATCTGTAAATGGTTAAATTCTCGTTTACAATTAAGCGTTTTTTAAACTGCTAGTTAGATAAAACGAAGCAATGTTTCCCCCAAAAAAGCTTATTATACAAACTTCTTTCGATGTCGTTAAATTTAAATTAGCTTTTGCAGCCTCCTTTGTTGGAGGTCATCCAACTTAATTTCGACAGGGCAAGTTAGTCACTTTTGCTTCCAAATATCAACTAAGCATCATAGGATCAAATTAAATAAAAGCAGCTGTAAAATATTAAATATAAGCCATGAGAGCGAAATAAAATACAGAAACCAATTAATTTTGGCAAGTCTAATGTTTTTCATATACAAATGACCCAAGCAAAATTCATCAATAAATAAAGAGAAAAGAAAGGTTGTAATTTTACTGGTATCTTGGTTGTATTGTAGAATGAAATGTGAATTTTTCAAAAAAAAACGCGATTTATTCAATTAAAAATAAAATTAGTTCACTCATAACATCGCTAAAAATAAATAATAGTTATTTTTTAAAAAGTACTTACATGTAAATAGAATCAGACTTATGTAAAATTGAATGAAGTGATTTACGGTGCAATAGCTCCATTTTCAGATAGCCTTGTTGCTTGGTAGTTGTACGGAGAATCTAGTCAGAAGCCATAAGTTTATAAATAGTTAGAAAGATAAATAAGATGCAAAAGACTTAAAAGAGAAGGAACTTTATAACAATACTTAACAAACATGTCTCGTTGAAATTCAGAAACTGAAAGGATGATTACCCAATAATTAATTATGGAAGTGCACTGGAGGTAAGCACACTGTAGATAAATAGTTGAAATACTAAGGAAGAACAGAGAGTAGTTGAACAAATGCATTTTTAAAAGTCAAAATAACATGCGAAAACTATTTCGACACATACTTGTTAATACATTTCTCTCATTCCTACCGCCGTCCCTTCTTCCTGTTTCTCCAAAAACTTGTGACAAATATGTGTATAAATTTGTTCGTCTGTGCAAGTTCAAATATCAGAGCTCATTTCTAGCTTTTTACTTCGTTTACAAAAAAGCTTGAGACGAAAAAATATTAATAGTGTCCGGTGGCTAGTAAACCCAAACAGTCCCGTCATTTCAAGTTTTTCCTGGGGGGGGGGGAGCTCAAAGGGTGAAAACACAATGTGAATTTCACAAAAAATGGCAAAAACCACGCCCACTTACATGTAAATACATTGATTTTCCAAAGTCGGGGGGATACAATACCCCCCCCCCCCGCTCCCCCCTAAATGACGGGTCTGAACCCATACAAGTTAGTAGCCACTTTGGTTTTGTTGCTGACCTCTTTGAACCAAAAGTTCCAAAATTGTAATCCCAGTTCACTTCATTCTGCATATATTAATATTACACTATGTACCTGCATTACTAAAAAAAAACTGTTTAAAAAAAAACTTAGAAACCTTTTCTGAAAAAGAAAATTATCCATTTTAAAATCCGAGTTATTAGACATTATTCAAATAAAATAAAAACTAAACGCACCTGCATACTTGAAGTTAAAAAATATTTTATTTAATTTGCTGATTAATCATAATTTGGTCATCTTTGACTATTCTTCCAACAAAGTTTCATTGCATTTTCTGGATTGAAATTATGTATTTAGATGTTTTGTATAGCAGATGGGCCCACTTTCTCTCCAAGTTAACATTGGCAGTCAGTGAGGATGCTAATGGCCTTTTTCTTTTCAGAATCGGCTCGATGCATTGGCAGTTAGTATTTTTGTTCAGAAAAAACAGTAGATCGCCAGTTTGGCGACCAACGAAATCTTATGTGATCAAAAAATAATTTTTAGTCGCCACTGGCGAATTTCGACGGCTAGTCTCGACCTTTAGTGGTAACATAAGAGGAGTGGATAGGAGTAGAAAAAGTAAGAGTTGTGAGGAATAAATGTTGGTGACAGCAGTGTTTGAAAGTGCGGTGTTTTCTTAATGAAATGCATAAGTAGCCGTACAGTTATTCTTTTACCAATATTTCTGTTATCTCATTTAATTAGCGTGCATCTACATGGTTGCCTGTAATCAAAATCACTTTTGTCAGATTAAAAAAAAATCTCCTGTGATTGGACTTGTATATATGTAGACTTGTAAGTTTAAGCAAATCGCGTGTAAGTTCAGACCTTAAGTAGAAGTTGAGAAGTTTCTAAATCACGATGTATATAAGTGATGCCCATGTTTTTTTATACCAAAATGCCGTACCTCATGTTAGGCCGAATCTCTCGGGCCAAAGCACATACAAAGTTTAAATATATTTGAGTTCGTTTTAAGATAGTATACGAGAACATGAAAAAGAAAAGAAAATTACAAGCCAAAAATTGTTATCATCACTGCATGCTTGTTTTTTCAGTAAGTATAGGTGGGGCAAACCTAACCTGGAAGCGTTGTAATGCTGTGATTATGATCTGTGTAGCCTTCACAATGCTACCAGGTTAAGTTTGTCCCAACTGTAGTTTACATCTATTTTTTAGAAACCAATTCCTGACTTCCGAATGAAGATAATAGATTGCTTTGGAAGTATCCAGAACATAGTTTTCAATTCGTAATATTGATCCACCATGTGGCCCACATAGGGGTCAGCCTCAGGGGCCACTTATGGCCACCGTCCGTAGGCTGGGTATCACTGGCATATAGCAACACCTCACCTTCTATGGCTTCTAATACTATCTCTTGCCACAAAGCAGATAAATTAGAGTATCTCTACCAGTTTACTTGTTACTGCCAAATTCTACATTTCAACTTAACCCCTTGGCCTGTTGAGTCTGTTCATCGTAAAAATATCCCGAACGTTGCCAGAATGTTTGCCGTTTTTGTAGATTTTCTCTGGAATAAAAATATTAAACTATTTTTTGCCGGCTTTGCGACACTAATGTGTTTTTATCTTCGCCAAACAGGTCATTGACCGTTGCCGTTGAAATACGCAGTGTATTTCGATGGTAATGATTCTACGCTACCAAATAACTTATTTGACTTTTTGTTGCCTATACCCTATAGTCTACATTTCCCGTGAACGTAGTATAGGTGCTTCAATGATTTATAACTGATTTAGAATTTAACTGATCGCTTGACTAGTTATTGATTAAATTCTCAATTAACTGCTTCGAAAGTGTTCTTTTTGAAATTTTATCACATTCATAAGCTAGTCTAATTAGATAAGATAGATTGCTTTTTGAAAACGTTTCCTGTAGCCAAGGCAGGTTCTCAAATGGGAGAGTTAACACTTGAAGTTGTATGCGTGGTCATTGTAGGACGGAATTCTTCCCCATCCGTTTTACTTAACGACGGTCAAGCACGCAAACTTCTTTCTTCTGCGAAATATTCACCGTCGACCTTCTCTAGTTTCAATAAGACTGTAAGTGGCCTCGTACGCAAATAACTTCATTTTGTAATAAATGGAAAGGTCAGAGAAGTTCGCGTTGTAAAAGTAGTTTTCACAGAAGTAGAGGTGATTTAGTTTACTCAAAGTATTTAAAGGTTCTTATTGAAATGATTAACCTGCATACTACGGTTGAGGTGGTAGGGCAACCCCTCTCAAGAGCTACAGCTTTAGACATTGCTCGCCAACTCCTACATTTTAATGTAGATATACGGATTGTTAAATTTCAAACAGAACCAAAAGACGCAAAACGAAAATAAGGAAAGATCAAAATAGACAGCTCAGTTTCCACTGCAAGCTCTTCTTTCGTTAGTGTCTTACATAGAAAAGAAAGACTTGTAGTTTGTTAAGTTTAAATATTAGGAATATTATGCAAAAATGATCGGGCTTCAGCATTCTCTGAGGCACGACTGTAGAACCCATAACAAATGTTAAAACCAGATTAGTTTTAAGCAGTCTCTTGATTATTTTAACTTTGTACTTTGTATTTACAATGGACTTTCTTTTCTTTACTAGGGACTAACGGAGAGGTAATTGCAATCGAAACCGTTCTGCTAATTTTAATCTTATTATTTGCGCCTATTATTGTTGTTAATATTTCAAGATTTTCAATGTATGAGAATTTTTATGCCCCTTCCTCTCCGCACTACCGGAAAAAAAATGATGAAAGAGTAAAACCAATTTTCCATCAAATGGCGCTGCCAGTGGTTTAATTTGATAGCTCATTGTAACTGTATTATACTCGAAAACCACTTTTATTAATGTAGCAGCAATTGTTTCGAAGTTAAGAGGGTGAAAGAGGACTTCAGTGTGCGCCCTGTATGTTATGGGCAAGTGTTTTTAGAACACAGCCGTCTAAATTCCCAATTTAGGAACGTTGCGGCTGACATATACACTGAGTTGAAAAAGTCATTGATAACTCCTAAGATCGTGTAGGACCTCTTTTTGCGCGAAGAAAGTCAACTGACTGGTACAAAGGCTCAACAAGTTGTTGGAAACAACTCCTCATTGAAATACTGTTTCATGCTGCCGCTATAGGCGTCCATAATTGCGAAAGTGTTGACTTTGTAGGATTTTTGCACGAGGTAGTCACTCAAATATGCAGCATAAATGATTGGTAGAATAGATTTCGGATGAGCTATGCTCTAGAGAGGCAAATAATTTGATCAAACTTCGAAGTTTTTCTAGCCAATTGCAATTGTTTGTGGTTAGGAGACTGAGCATTGCCATCCCAAAAAGATGCATTGTTGTTTGAGCAGATAATAAATGGCTGCTAATGATTTAAAATTAGCTGATAACAGTTTTCAACCAGACAAAAGCTTAGTTGAACAACAAAACTCAGTTTATGCAAAGGCAAAAACAGCCTAAACGTTTATGGAGTCAACACCACGTTGCACAATGTCTTGTTGACAACTTGGCTTTATCGCTTCATGCCATCAGCTCGTATTAACTGAAATTGTGGCTTCTCAGACCAAGCTAAGATTCCTCAGGCGTCTAGGCTCCATCCGAAATGGTCACGAGTGGTTTTGAAGGTACTCGAATCAGTATGTTGCTGTCATAACTCATTAAAACCTAATCTTGCTGATCTATATTCTAATGGACATTCCCATCGTATGTCTCATTGATTCCTGTAACTGTTTTACGCAGTGCTGCTTGCCTGTTAACCCTGACAATTCTATGCACGTGTAGCTAGTGAACGTGTCATAACTGTAGGCAATTGGTCGTTGCGTGGTTCTTAGGGGGGGGGGGGGGAGTTACGTCTGATATTAAGTATTCTTGGCAATCTTTTAACACTGAGAATCTCAGAATGGGAAATTCCTCAACGAATTCCGAAATGGAACGTCCTACGTTCGCGAATCCAACTAGCATTTTAGGTTAAAAATCTGTCGATTTCTGTCAGACGGCCATTTTCAAGTCAAAACCTTCGAACGTGAAACACCCGAGCACGAATGAAAGTCCTACCAATAAACTTCTTACATGTGCATTTGTACGTGACGCTATTAGCATCTTCAGTTTTGCATTGCTGTCCCAGGACTTTGGTCACCTCAGTATATATATGTATATAAATATGGTATGCCGTTACAAATACAAAACTATTGAATTTGAGGGAATCGAATAATTTCAGGAGACGAAAAGCACTTTTACATGTGAATATCAAATCAGCTCACACACCGAGGGGGTTATGATTTCCGCGCTTAGTAACTCCTTTTAGACTTTTTTAGGACTAATTTTCGATATTATAACTATATCGCTCCTGATACCATATTCTAAATTCGACACTATGAAGTCATCAATCAAAGGATATAGTTTTAATTAAATTAAAAATCCTAACCATCTGAATAGACGAAATCTAACATCCTCTATCAGTGCATAAAATAGTTTATAAACTAATGTAACAGTTAAATTTTAAGCGCGTAGAATTGCGTCACAAAAGCATGTTTCCTGAGCCCTAGGGACACCGGTTGGTCAGTCTTCGTTCGGAGCGGAAAGTCCTTCCGCTTCCAGTAGCTCTTTGGAGACGCTTATAAATCAATAGGGCGACCGTGGTCGCCTTGGAAACTGGCCTGAGAGGACTTTTAAACAAATTGCTAGGCTTCTCTACCCTTCTGTTTTCACTTTCTGAGGCGAAAACATGACACAGGAGCAAATTTTAAGACTGCCTCCCAGAAATCATGACCCCATTAGAGGAGACGCATACTTAAGGTATCTCACTACGTTCGGACAAGTTTTTTAAAAAATATGACAAAACATTTATTTCTTCGGTGTTTTTAGAAAAAGGGGCATAAAATTAGTTGGAAAAAAATAATAAATGCTGCCAACTATTATATACTTTGTAGCAATACTGCAATTTTGGTGTATTTTAGGCCGAAAATCGATAAATACTAAATGGGCTGTCATAACCACAATTATGCATGAAAATTAACACATTTTTGTTTATAGATTCACACTAATACACTCTAGGGCCTGAACTAGAGTTTAAGTTATAGTTATTTATAATTTGGAGATATGCACATAAACGCACTGTAGGTATGAAAATATTGGTGATTTCGTAAGTGTCACAGTACTTAAATTAGTACAAATATAGTGTATTTCACTTTAGATCTACAACTCTAGTTCAGGCCCTCCACAATATCAATATCAAGCCACATGGCAAGTTTCAAGCAAAAATATTCATAATTTACAGATTTATGGAATTTGTCACAAATAGTAACAACGAAAAATCGATTCTGAGATAAATGCAGTTAAAGATTTTTATTCAAACATATGATGCGCATTGCTACCCATATCAATTTAAAAAGTACTATGACCAACTACACCTTCTTCAGACTCTGTTACGGTCCAGTTCTAATGTTTTACAATTTTTAATTTTTTTACCAATAATTAGAGTTGAAATATCCCCTAATTTATGTTTTAATTTTAAACATCAGGTCCTAACTTCCGGTACAACAAGAAGTTCTGTCAAGAACTAAACGAGCCTACTTTCCCGTACATCGACATCGGCATTCTCGCATCTGATCATTATTCTCTTGATTATCTGAGACTTAAAATTATGTCAAACATACCTTTTTAGCACTTAGAGCTGATTTCGAAAAGCAAAATATACCCCTTTCATCAGATGAAATAGACACGTAAAAAGTAATTAACGAATAAATAAAGTTTTGTCGCACCTTTTAAAGAGTGTAACTGTTACAGTTCCTCCGTAGAAAAAATCCTCCATCGTTTTCAAAAAAAAATAAAATAAAATAGTAATAATAATAAAATAAATAAATAAATAAATAAAAGTACAAAGAGCATCAAAACACATTTTATCAAAGAAAGACAAACAAAAAAAAAAGAAAAAAAAAAAAACTCGTCCGTTAATAAAATGTCTCGAATTTCACTTTTAATCTGTTGCCAGTTGTTAAATATAAATAAAGAATAAAATGTTCTCGTGAATGAAAAATTTTTGTTACAAAAAAAAAACATCGTCTGCCAAATAATAATAATAATAATAATAATAATAAATAAAATAAAACAAATGAATAAATAAACAAAAAATCGTCTGCACAGTCAGTAATTTTTTTTCTGAGCCTGCATTTCCGCCATGTTTGCAGAGTCGGAGTCGGAATCAGAGTCCTCACAGAAGATTACTCAGAAAAGTACGTTACAAACATTATTTATCAAAACCATTTTCTTACAAAGTTAATTTGAAGGAAATCCGACTTTAAGTTCAGGATCAACATTCAACTTAAATTCCCCGTAGACGCTAATGTTATTTTTTTTTCTGAACGGTTCAATATTGAACGAAAAATGGTTCAAATCAAAAAGCAAAATATGGGAATGTATGGGAAAGCCTCTCCGAGATTTTTCAAACAAAAAAAAGTTTATTCCATTCGGACGGTTCACTCAAAAGTTATTAGGTGGGGAAAGGTTGCTTGAGCGGTTCAATGTTGAACGAAAAATTGTTCAAATCAAAAATGTAGATGCGGGAATGAAGTATCCTTGAAAAGATCTTTCGAACAAAAAAAAGTTTGTTCAAATCGGATTGTTCACTCAAAAGTTAGCATCGCGGGACCGGTTGTTTGAACGGTTCAAAGTTGAACCAAAAATTGTCCAAATCGAAAAATCAAATATGGGAATGAGCTGCACTCGCTGAGATCTTTCGAACAAAAAAAAATTATTCCATTCGGACGGTTCACTCAAAAGTTATTAGGTGGAGAAAGGTTGCTTAAACGGTTCAATGTTGAACCAAAAGTGTTCAAATTGAAAATTTAAGTACGGTAATAAAGTATCCTTGCCGAGATGCTTCAAACAAAAAAAAGTTTGTTTAAATTGGACTGTTCATTCAAAAGTTATTAGGGGTGACAGCTTGATTGAGCGGTTCAATGTTGAACGAAAAATTGTTCAAATCGGAAATGTAAATACGGGAATGAAGTACCCTTGAAAAGTTCTTTCCAACAAAAAAAAGTTTGTTCAAATCGGACTGTTCATTAAAAAGTTAGTATCGCGGAACCGGTTTTTTGAACGGCTCAAAGTTGAACCAAAAATTGTTCAAATCAAAAAATCAAATATGGGAATGAGCTGTACTCGCCGAGATCTTTCCAACAAAAAAAAGTTTGTCCAAATCGGAATGTTCATTCAAAAGTTATTAGGGGGGGACAGACAGACCGACAGACCGACCGACAGACCGACCGACAGACCGACACACAAATTCCCCATCTCAATACCCTACTTTCAAATTTTTAATTTTTCGATATTCATTTTACCTCTTTATTTTTTTAACTTGGCGATATTTTTTGGACTTGGCGATATTTTTTTAACTTGGCGATATTTTTTGGACTTGGCGATATTTTTTAGATGCATTAAGCTACTTTTAATGCTTTTTTCGTCTTTCTTTTATTTTTAATGGGAAAGTAGGCTAAAAAACAGCCGTGGATCCATATTAAAATGACGTTTTCTTCGCTTCTAATTATGGTAGGAACAAAATTCAACAAGTTTTCGAAAGAAAAAAGTTTATATTTTCTAAATCAAACATAAAAAAAAGTTTGAAATTTTAGTCGAAAATCGACTTTTCAAGGTGGTGAGATACCTTAAGGACTTGATGAATGGTTAAAAAAATACATTTGTTTGTAACTCTGGGAAATGAAAATTTACTGCTAGGGAAATTCTATTTTGATAAAAGTTAAGTCATTTGTTGCTCAGTATACCCTAAAAAGATTGAATGGGAAAGTAAATAAAGGAGATATGTGACATTTGAATTTTGCCGATTTACACAAATTCAGATTAGTGTGTGTTCAATTGTGTTAACTCACAAACACAATTGAAGGGGCGAGTGAAGGTGATATGTGACAATTTTTTAAATTTTAGAAAAAGCTTTCAAGAAAAAAATTATTACCTTATCACCTGCATCCATGGTAAAAAGTAAGTTTTTCAAAAAATGCCAGATCACCTTTATCCACTTGTCCCTTCGATTCCAAATATGGTAGGTCAGTTTTTTTCATTGCATGAATTATATGAAGAATGTGGGCTTTAATTCTATTTAATGCAAAAAAATTTTGAAAAAAAACTCCAAAAATAATTCTTAAATGTTATGTTATTTCTTGACTCATAATGGACATATCTTATGAGATACATCTGTTACTGAGAGATAGAGATGAAACACATTTTTTTTTTAATGAAACTACTGAGTTTAAATTTAGTACATAAAAGTAGAATTCACGTTCTTCAGATAGTTCATTTACGGAAATAACAATCTAACTTATTAGGAGTCTTTGTTGAGTGTTTTGCAAAAAATTGATACGTTCTTTACTTAGGAGTAATTTAAATACAAGCAGCTTTATTTTTCATATTTCTGTATAAAATAAATTATTAAAATGAATAATTTAAAGAAATGTAGCCTTAAAAATATATGCTGGAAATATTATTTGAAGAAAAGAGCAGTAATAAAAATTTCTAACATTTTAGTTAGAGTACTAACATAAAATGGCACAAAATTGGTATAAAAAGACTCATCCAAAAGAACATGTGATAAAAGTTTCATTAAAATAGAGAGACTCGGATGGGAACGATGAAAGAAAAGCAATCTGTCGCCAAGCATCTGTTTCAATAAAATCACTGTTTGTCTTACGCAATTACTCTGTAATTGAATTTCTAATAGCGATGGATTGCAGTTTAATTGATGAAGCTAAGTTTTACGACCTTGTTCATTTTGCGCAGAGATTACTTTAGTGAAAGGTTGAGTTCCTGTAAATTAGCCTCGTTTTAATGCACCATCTTGTTCTCGACGAAAGTTAGCTTCTCTAGTATCCTTCATTGTAAAAAATAAATGTTGTTTTTACAATATAATACAGCTAATTTTATGGTAATGAACTAAAAATAGCTTATTTACAGTAATAAACTGTAAAATAGCTACTTTTACAGTACTAAACTGTAAACTTGCTAACTTTACAGTAATAAACTGCAAAATTGCTAATTTAACAGTTTATTACCGAGCATTTTACATTTTTAAACTGGAATCTCTGCTGCCAGTATTATACTGTTGTTTTTACAGTATAGTACAACTAATCTTTACGGCAATAAACTGTAAAATTCCTAACTCTACAGAAAGAAATTGTAAAATCGCTAGTTTTACAGTTTATTACTGTGCATTTTAGTTTTAAATTGGAACCTCGGCTACAAGTACTATACTGTGAAAGCAGCAACTCGTTTTCTGCAGTGTACGTAGTAGTACGTTTCCTAAATTCGGCGTTCTTGTTGCGCTACTTGCCGTTGATATTGCAATACTGTTATAGAGATTAAGAACAAATCTTATAAGGAAATAATAATATATATCTACTGCTACAACTATGAAGGAAATTAATTGCAATTAAAGTTATGCTTTAGGCTACAGTGGACACATTTTTTTTTTTTTCAATTATTGATAGATTATATGTCTAAAATTTTGTGTGTTTGTACCAGGTGTGTAAGTACGAAACCGGAATTTTTCTACAGAAAAACACGTTTGTTGTAATGATATGATACAAAGTACCTTATTCAAAGTATTGTCTGTCGCTATCTATACATTTTTGCCATCTTTCTGGCAATTTATGCCAAAAGAACTGTTGACCTTTTGAGGCAAACCAGTCATCGAGCCATTTTCGTACAGCTTCGTAAGAAGTCAAGCGCTGCTCAGCAAGTGCGTGTCCCATCGATGCAAACAAATAATAATCGGATGGGGCAAGGTCCGGTGAGTAAGCCGCATGCAAAAGAATCTCCCAACGGAACAACTCTATCGTTTCCTGGACCCGTTTTGCTTTGTGTGCTGGTGCGTCGTCATGCAGCAAAATCCCCTTGTGTTGTCTTTGTTGGTATTCTGGTCGTTTTGCACTCAATGCTCGATTCAAATTGGTCATTTGTTGTCGGTAGCGTTCAGTATTGACAGTTTCCCCAGGTCTTCTTCCAACAAGGCTTGCAGGTCAACGTCTTCAAACCTTTTCGGTGGTCTTCCACGTTCTTCGTTCCTCACGTCAAAATCACCACTTCAGAACCGTTTGAACCACTCGAAACACTGTGTTTTACCGAGAGCATGCTCACCATACGCCTCCACAAGCATTCGATGCGATTCCGCTGCGGTTTTCTTCAGATGAAAACAGAAAACTAGTGATGTCCGCAAATCGTAATTTGTTGGCACAAATCTCGACATGTTTATCTCTAATAAACTAATGCTACTGAGTAAAACTCGTGTTATTGTGAGTTGGAAATCTTTGCCGGATTTCAATACAATAACAAGACATCGCTGACGTGATGAGTCGGTAACTACATCGACATCTAGCGCCACCTATGGGAAATTCCGGTTTCATACTTACACACCTGGTATATTATCTACATCTAAAAGCGCAAAAAAATTGTGCAAAAACAATGAATTTTTTTTTAATTTAAAATTTAAAAATTGTTTAAATAAAATTTCAAAATGCTCCATGCGTCACAATTTTTTGTCAAACTTTGAATTTCCAATCATTAGGAATGATTGCATAAATTTACTCATTACATGCAATGTTTTATGAGATAGTTTAGAAATAGTATTTAATAGTTTAGAAATAGTGAAATGTTTTATGAGATAGTTTATAGCTGAAAATGAAAATTTATATGAATTTTTAAGCTGAAAAATTCATATAAATTTTCATTTCAGCCATCTTTTATAATGTACCGCTTTTTTTTTTAAACGAGCGACTAACCCTTCGCCTGTGTGGGCGAGGCTTCTCGCCTGAGACCATACCTTATTAGTTAATGCTTTCCCAGTCCTGTAACTACAAGCAGATTCCAATAACTTACTTATTCATAAGGGAGCCATTGTTTTATTTGCAAATATTTTTGGACAATATACGCATATTATTCTAGAACTACGCCTTTAGTTACATTCGCGTTGACTACCTAACGCAATCGTATCTAAAAATAAAACATTTTATAGCTCCACATACCAGCAATAAGCGTGCATAAATAAACGAGTAGTGATGGAGGGGGGAGTTGCAGCATCACTTGATTTGGTTGTTTTGTAATGGTCTCAAACAATAAGGTCTTGAAACTTCACCAGATAGGAAATGAAAATAGTTTCGAAGTGCTAGAAGACATTTTCACAATGTACTTTTGTGCATTAAGGTGCTGTTTAACTAAAATAGAGCCCAATATTTTTTGAATTCCAACTATCAACAGAAGATTAGAGAAAAAGCAAAAGTGGAATTTAAATTCTTAAACTGAAGAAAAAGTTGAGTTCGAAGCTTTTTTTAATCATAATTCTGGTATAAAAGTAGTCCTAAAGTCCCTTTGCCTAATTTATTAAATGCTTATATCCTCCCTATAAGTAAAGTAACGGTTTTGCACTTTTATTTTCGTATTTTTTGAGTTATTTTCCATTAATTCATTATGTCAGTGACTATCTTCGTTTTATTTTTCCAAATCATATTAAAACCATAAACTACTGCTGTACTTACAAATATAATAATATAATAAGCAAATACTATGATTAAAGTATAAATAAATTGACATGAGCGTAGAAGATATTCGGCTTCAGACAAAACGATTGCTTGTACTATGAAGAATCAGGTTCCCACAGGCTTCGGTAAAGCTAAATTATTTCCAGGTGCATCTCATGAGTAAAATAATGCTCTAACCGTGATGATGTTAACCAATAGCCCGAAAATAATGCCTTTTGCATTTGACTTTTAGACGAAGTCGTCATGCACTGCGGTCAATTTCACCCCCCCCCCCCCTCTGCCTCTTTTTGTTACAGCACTGTATTACTGGGGAACACTTTATGAAACATAAACAGGGTTGAGAAAAAGTCAGACTTATGGTGCGTAGTTTGGCTCTCGCAAGACTTCGCTCCTCAGTCACGTTCATTTTTGCTTTGACGATAAAAATGGGGAACTCTTATCAGCACAACTCCACCAATTGTGTTTGGTAAAGCAAACTGCTGCCGGCCACCTTGTCTAGTGGTCAGAGCAGTCTGCCACGGATGGCATGGCCCCGGGTTCGAGTCCCGACTTGGGCATGGATGTGCTCTCTCCCCTGTCCTTGTCCTTTCTTTGTGTGAATGTGTTGCTGTGTGGAAGGTTGCCTACCCTATAAACGGGTCCCTATGGCATGCGTGTACTGTGGAAGTCGGACTTCACACCAAATAACGGTAGAGTTGGAAAAGTGAAGCAGCGCACACCAAATTGCCAGCCTGGCTGGCACACGACAAAAAAAAAAAAAAGCAAACTGCTGTTCTTCACCCTTATTTCAACACGTTGACTGCCCAACTACAAGGTAATTCGCTGCATGTCATTTTAGCTAACAGAATCAACTTCAAAGTTAGCTCTTAAGCTAACTTAAAGATAGATTTGCCATTTTTGTACAGGTTTGAATTCATGCACAGTGCATTGACATTAATATGGATATTTAGTTTCTGGGGAGATGCCAGTAAATCAAAACTGGCTGACAGAGACACTGTTTTTAGCCCCAGTACATATGCTACGAACTTTTCGTAGCTTGGCAGTTAATGAATAGACTAGGACAATTCTTCACTTGGAGTAAGAGTTAAACTATAAAACCTTCGTATTGCGACTTGTGTGCTCGTGTTTTTCAATCGATATTTCTGTATAGTAATGAGATTGAAATAACAGTGTCGTTTTATTGTTTATGCAGCTAATAACATAGTACTGAACCTTATACTACTTTCTAAGCATTTTTTTTTCTTTTTAGGAAAGTGTTGAGGCTGTGATCATGTTGCACTTGAGCTGCACGCCGGTACTCTCCCTCCGATCATCCACCAAGCACCACTCGACGAGAAGAGCCTCCACGTCTTTGCGCTGAAGGTCATCCCGGGGTCAAAGTGGCTGAGGAGGAGCCTCCCGATTCTGGGACGGCCCCGGATCACAATGCCGCCTTCGGTTTCAACAGCAGCAACATGACGCAGATGGGGCGGAGCGATGGGGGAGGGGGCGTGGTCAGGGGCGTGTCCCTCCGGCGCAGCCAATCGCGATCGTCCTCTTCCCTGCCCCCGGAGCCCTTCATGATCGTCAAGAGCCGCACCCTCAACAAGAGGGTCACCCTGAATGTGGGGGGCGTGAAGCACGAGGTGCTGTGGAGCACCCTGGACAGTCTGCCGCACACGAGGCTGGGAAGGCTCAAAGAGTGCAACACGCACGAGGCCATCATGGAAATTTGTGATGATTACAGGTGAGTCAGCCGATATCCATCATGCTTAACCTTCCTGCTGGCGCTGCTGTCGTGCCATTATGAAAGTCGCGCATATTTCCCACATATGCTGTAGTCAAGTCACTAACTTTCGAAGATAACTGAAAGTAGGTCAAAGGGAGGGAAAAGAATAGCAGAGGACAGGCCTTCCCAGCGCCACCAGAACTAAAGGTATAAAATGAAAGTCATCTCTAGTGTATCTCTCATATGTGCGCAGCTGGAAGGTTAAGCTTGTGTTACACCGGTAATTCTGTTCTCATAAATTTCAAGTAGCAGCTCAAACTCCTAGTCTTTTCAGTCCCTTTTAGAGGCTTATTCCTTCCTTAGACCAGTAATTTATATCCAAAGGAAGCAAGTCAAATACATCGATAAGGAAAAGACAAAGCAAAGATCATAAGTTATATGATTCAATTTTAACGAACAGTGAACGCTTTTGGTGCAAAATGAATGAAATAAACTGATTTCTGCAAATACTTTAATGCTATTCTTAAATGCAATAACGTGACTTGAGATCATTGCTTCAAAAATAGAGAGCTTCACTCTCTCTATATTTTATCTTTTTCCAATGATTCTAACCAGTACGGTATCAATTCACTTCGGATTGACGTTATAATTCCTAATTCAGACTATTTAAAAATAGAAGTTCCTCAAACGAAAACGGTTTAAGGAAAAAGTTAAGACTAGTCTCAAGCGGAATGTTATTGGTGTTTTCTGCAATAAGACTCTTAAGGCCTAATTATTTATGCCACTTAACAATAGGACTCTGAGGACCGTATTCCAGAAAAATTCACTTACCTACAGCCATGAAGTCGGTATCTCTACCAGTAGACAAATTAATGCGCATTTTGTCCTTTTCGAGAATTGCTCAGTGATTTTTTGGCACAGTTCACTAAGAGTAAGAATTAAGCATTGATTTGTCTCTCATTTAAGAGTAAGGGCCAAACTACATATTGACGTAAAACAGAAACATGAAATGGAGATAAATGGTTTTAAATGGACAGTACCTGGATTTTCGGTTTCGGTCGGTTTTCTTCTGATGTTGACCCCGGTAATAAGACCCATAGCCAGAAGGATAGAACAAGTTGAAAGCCATTTGCAACTTCTTGTTGTGTCAACTTAAGAGAAAGGCGTCCAAAGCATATAAGAATTGTCCGAAATCTTGAAAGAGGGAAAGGATCTACTAGGAATGTAATACTGTGATGATGAAGAGATATCAACACCAGGACCTGGTTACTGAATAGGCCCTGGGCTCGAGCCCCCAATGGGCTAAAATTGCTTCATCTAAGGGCTAAAACTATAAGGTTTGACTTCACTTGAGGCCCCAAAACAGTGTTTTGCCCAGAGCCCTTCAATTTCTCAATCTGACCCTAATCAATACACTACTCTAAATTTGGCAGAATTCATTCTTCTTGGATTGTCGATCCTTCTACCGTTCTTATCGTCTAGCAGAGTCGATTATTCCCCCATTAATTAATTGACTGTCAAATAGCACAAACATTCCTTGTTCCCCTAACGTTGTTGTTGTTTTCTTTCCTTCCAGCCTGGTGGACAACGAGTACTTCTTCGACCGGCACCCTCGCTCCTTCAGCGCGGTCCTCAACTTCTACCGCACGGGCAAGCTCCACCTGGTGGAGGAGATGTGCGTCCTGGCCTTCAGCGACGATCTCGAGTACTGGGGGGTGGACGAGCTGTACCTGGAGTCCTGCTGCCAGCACAAGTACCACCAGAAGAAGGAGCACGTGCACGAGGAGATGCGCAAGGAGGCCGAGTCACTCAAGCAGCGCGACGAGGACGAGTTCGGACTCAGCAGGTGCTCGCAGTACCAGAAGTTCCTGTGGGACCTGCTCGAGAAGCCCAACTCGTCGCTGGCAGCCAGGGTGAGCGAGGGGTTTTTTGTACTCTAGTTCGGGACCTTTCTATGAAAATACAGTTTTAATGTAATTTCCGACCACACTTGCTTTGCTGTTGCAGGGTAAAAATAAATGTTATCTTTTGATTGTTTTTTCTATCGGGTTCCATTGACTTGATATGAATATTATCAGCAAAAATCCTTTAGGTAAATCATTTCTGATTGAGAATACGGGAAGATGAACTGCGCCACAGTCAGGGTTTGATTACTAATAAAATAAGTGCAGGAGCCTTAAGGGGTCTTCAGAATTTATTTTCATGTATGATTGACCGAAATTTCATGAGATATTTAGAAATTTACCGAAACCAGAGAAGAAGTGAAGGAGCTGAACACTCGTGAGTTTCCATGCAAATGAAACCTTTGCCACAGTGAATATGTTTTAAATCTAATCACGGATGGTTTTTAATACTGTAAGGAATTTATTAAAAGCTTCCTTTTTTATTTTAAATTGTTTTTTACCCCCAGTAGTTTCGAAAAAATTCCGTCTGTTGGTAGCTTCTAAAAGTGTGCAAAACCACATAACTTATGTTATTCTTCCTTCCTCAGTGACTCGACAACCCGTAAAGAGCTTTGGGCTTCTTAAGAAGCCTTCTTAAAGCCAGACTTCTATCTAGAGTCAGACAGTTAATAGTTTTCGAAACTAAATTTTTTTTCCAGGTTATTAGTCCATCTTGGATTTGGCTAACTTTTCTTAGTGTGCCAATTGGTTTGGCCTCGAAGGCATTTTTAGTGAATGACTTATACTATAAGCGGACACAAAGTTAGAGTGCCTTAACTTAGTAAATTATTCTCTTTGTAATTTTCATCATTCGATTCCGAAATAGTTTTATTGATGCAAACTATTTACATAATCATTAGATTGCTGTAAATACCCCACAATCAGGCCCATTATTTAGGGGGGCAGAGGGGAAGGGCAACATCTCAAGGGAGCCAAATTATCTCAAAGCCAGGGGAGTGGCTCCCTCTTCCTTTGAGAAATTAATGCATTTACATATAAGTGGGCGTGGTTTTGTTGTTTTCCGATGAAATTGCAATGAATTTGTACCAATTGCTCTCCCTGGAAAACTTGAAATGACGGGCCTGCTCACAGTTTTTGTCACTTTGCGAGTAAACGTTCGTAATTAAGTTTTACGTTACCTACTTTTTACATACTTATTACCCTACTTAATTTTCCATTGAAATGGGTTGATTCAAGATAATTGTTATCAGAAGTTTCAGTGTTAGTGAAATATCTTTACTATAAGAAATTACGTCGCAAAGATGCACTGCACAGTAATACAGTTGTAAATGGAATGCTTTTTCAATTTCAAGAATGCAAGTAATTTTCTACTTAGTTGGGGATATTTTTTTTTTAAATTATTTGTGCATATTTTAGAAAATTCTAATTTTTTTTTTTTTTTATAATTCTGAAGTATAGGGTAGATTAGGGGAAGACGCCGTAGTTTTCAACGTTAATTTCTATAAAATAGAGCATTGGTTTTATTTTTAAAAAGCTAATTCATCCACAAAATATGGACTTTTGTGATTGGTAGAAAAATTGGGTTTTGCTTTGAAAAAAAAAAAATCCTACTAGAATTAATGATTATAAAACCCTTCCATTTCGGCATCTTCCCCATACCGTTGTGAAAGATGCCGTTAGTGCAATTACCGCAGAGGGAAGACGCCGCATGTGATGTTTTTGCGTTCACTGCTGCATACAATGTATTTCATCAAATTACTTTTTTTTTCGAAGATTCGGTGGAATTTTCTAGAAATATGTTTCGAGTAAGATCATTGTTTTCTCTAAGGCGTGTCGAAAAGCTACGGCATCTTCCCCAAACGAAAATACGGCTTCTTATCCAAGGGCAATTAACACTACGAGTACTCATCAGAGCGGTAAAAATGAAAAACACCCTTCAAACTTGCGGTAAATCAAAACCAATTTATTTGTACTCTCAATGTGCATGCTCTTTCATTCTAACTGGCTGGCTAGCTATTTTTGTTGATGCTTGTGGGGGTGAAACACGCGATGGACATCTTCCCCAGTACGGCGTCTTCCCCCAAACTACTCTATATTCGAATTTCTTTGAGATCTTTTCTATTGAAAATAAATTTAATAAATATGATACTGGGTCTAATGATCGGTACACGTTAAGCTGAATGATTATTTATTTGGTTGTAAGGAATTTCTTTTACGAGAATGAACATGCACAATTAAGTATCAATTCCGTAAATTTGATATTTTCATAAAGCAATACTTCTGTTGTTTTATTACATTTAAATGTGTGTTTGTATTGACTTTGAATTCCAACTTAAAATTAAAAAAATAATAATAATAATAATAAATCCTACTTTATTAGTTTTTTTAAGTTAAACGAATTCCGTAAGTTGTAACTTCAGTTTCAATGAACTTTTTTGCTTGTATAAATAGTTAAATTGGGAGAACGGTAATATAAGCGTTTCGAATTATTATTTTTGTTTTAACTAAAGTTAAAAAAGAATAAAGGAAATCATTAATATTGCTACGCATTTTTTTCGGCCGGTTTATAAGGAAATTTAAGGCTTTGTTGCGTTACTTATAAGCAAAAAAGAACGAAAAAGGAATACTGATTCTCAGGGGAATGATAACATTGTTTTACTCAATTCAAACCAACTCAACTGCACAATGCTCAAATGACAAATGATTAAAGAAAATGATGACTAGCTACTTTATATGGTTTCTGGATTATAACGAAATACGAAAGAGTTAAGGTCTTAAAATATTCAACTTATTATCGCTGTTGACAGATCATGCCTGCAATCAAGGTACTTATTTCCTTCCATTTAATAATATGAACTTATAGCTCAACTGCGACAAGAGGGGCAAAAAAAAAAAAAAAACACGGTGCTTAGGTGTAAAAAATACAGGGAATTCATGTCACAAAAATTCGTTGTCTAGATGCCAAACAAACCTGGTTTTTTTTATTTGTTTTTTTTTTTTTTTTCAATATTAATTCGACAGAGTGCGCGTATTATACTCAGCTACTTTAAAATGGGCGTATCAAGTTTAGAAATTTTGCGTCGTCTCCATGGAAACCGTACGAAAGCAAACAGCTCCACTCTTTTTCTATACACTGCTGTTGAGGTATTTCATTTATTTTATGTTTATTGAATTAGGCTTACGCTTGAATTTATATCCTCATGTCTCAGTTATTTCTCAACGTTTTCTAACAAGTCTAGTCATACATTAATACCATAAAAATTTTCCAAGAAAATGTTGTGCTTTATGATTTTTCAATAGAATAATAGTTTACGCACAAAGCAATTTTAACCGTTTGCATTTAACCATTGTTGAAAAAGCTAAGTGGGGATAAGTGCATAGCGCCGTAACTATGACAACCATCTGGGAAAAAGTACGGAGAGTGGGAAATTAATTTTACTTTGAGCAGCCAGCTCTCATTATACAGGGTCTCTTTATACAGTACAAGTTAAAATGGTCATAATATTTATTACGAAACTTAACTCATAGCGTTTTTAATAAAGGAATCCTTTAAAATTATCGTTTCAATTGTAAGATTTGAAGCAGTTTTGACTACAATATTTGAGTAATTACAACAATGGCTATTTCATTGTGCAATACTTTTGTATGATGATGGTCTGGAAAGTATTTATGTTGTAAAGATTATATAAAAATACGAATATGGGCTTAAGAATCTGATTTAAATGACTAGAATATTTCTTCATCTGCTGGTTTTTGAAACCTCTGTCTTTTTGTCTTATTAACATTAACTTATATGACTGGAAAATGACTTCTCTAAATGCTGCACAATCAACAGCTTTTTTTTTTCTTGTTTGATGTTTAAAAAGAACTTCCCTCGAGCAATTTTCTCTGTTGCAATAATGTGAGTAAATATTTTGACACCTGCTTTTCAGTAGCAAATTTATTTACCTGGAATGATTCCTAACCTTCAGAAAAGGCCAAACTTAGAACATACGAAATATCGCTTTGTTGCATCTCAAACTTCTAAACAAACCTTCTAAGAATAACACTTCGACTCTTCGGTGATTCTATTCTTTTCAACCCGCGAATATATACGCGTTAGGAACAAGCGATCGTAAATTGGTCAGATCCTGCACCATTTTGATTGTCTGTGCTTTGGAAGTTCTCCCTCCTCCCAGTTGGCATTAATATGCTACTAATGCGTAACGCCATTTTTCTCTGTTGTCATTGCGTCGTCCAGATAAGTTGAGCAGTTTTTAATGCAATAACGCAAGAGGTTGCACGAAGAGATATGATCCACAAATATTTTATAGTTTATTTTTGTAACGCTTTTTCCATTGCCTCTCTCTTTTTTCGTTAAGATTACCCCCCGTTGATGTAAGACAATACAAAGTTTCATGTTAAAGAATAAATATTGCTGCAAATAAATCCTCTTACTACATTATTTTTCATTCTTGAGTATGTTGTCTCCCTCCCTACTCCTTTTTCAAATAGTCTTCAGCAAAATGTCATTAAAATGTCCTCTCAGGGTCTCAGGCAAGAATGTGGGACGACAGAATGAGTGACGATACACAGTTAGGAAAATTTGATTTGTGTTTTAAAGAAACTCTGTGGATCGAAACTCGCAAACAAAAAGCAACTGAATTGTGAGTTAGCAAAGAAAGAGATATTGCTATAATGAATCTCTTCTCCATCTTCTCTTCTCTATCTCTACTAATAATAAAACTGAAGGTCTGTCTTTCCTTCCTTCCTTTCTGTCTGTAACGATGCATTAATGGGCGATACATTTATTTTCAGGGCGGTCCACCTCTAAAAACATTCCATTCCTTTCCGCACCGAATTTTCCTGGTCTACCTATTATCAGAAAACGCGCTTTACTTAAGCCACTCGAAACATTTGACGTAACTTCCGGGTTGAAGAATTATTGACCCCTTGCCAAGTAGAATTTGAAATTGCGGAAAAAGAAACAACGGGAGAAAAATATGATTTTGACTAATAAAATCTTCGCTAAATAAAACCGTATAGTTATGTAAATTAGTCGACATGAAGCTTGAAAAATTACGAATCTATCGACATCTGGTTCGATTGTCAATTCACTGGCGTTTTTCAGAAGTACGGATGACATAGATAGATACGTTCAGTTTTTAATAACATATAAGATAGAGGTTTGGTACTCTTATCCTTGCTGCAGTGAGCAAGGAAAAGTTTGCGGAAGGTTTAGTAACCTTGTAATTTCTCACAAAGCAACTCATGTGATTGGTTATTAAATAATCATTCAAAAATGAAGAGAAAATTGGGGGGCGGGGACCGTTTCTTAATCTTTTATAAGGACCATTATGTATCATACGTGTCTAAGTTAAAAAAAATGATTTTGTAAACCGTCAAATATAAAAAAAATACTAAAAATTACTAAAATTGTATTTTTTAAACCTTTAGAATCTTAATATTGGAAAAAACAATTACTGATTAAAAAACAGTACAGTAAAAGTAGAAATTAAGCAAGAGCGAGCAAAAGTTTTTGCAACTCTCAATATCATAAGATTCGTCCCTCACCGGCGAATATTACAATTGCCTAGTAGTTATTAACTGGCATACTTTTTAGCTGAATATTATTTTATACACAATTCATTTATTACACTGGTCAACCGTGGTTTTGATGCCGAAGATTTTGTAGGTGATTTCTTATGAATTTGATGCCCTGAATTCAAATATGCTATTTGTTTTTGCCTATCAGCTCGATTTTTAAAGATATTAACACTTTAATTAATTTAACATAAAACTATTTGAAAAGAAAAACCATGGTTTAAAAAAACAAATTAAACAATTAATTTTTATTATATTACACAGATTTTATTTATTATATACAGAAGAACACAGAAAAAGTCATCATTTAAACCAGTTACTCACTGAACAATTCGGAAACTTCTTTTGCGTGACATTCTTGAGCGTATTTTAGAACAATTCCGCGTTTTAAAATTCAGCAGTAATTTGCCATCAAGTGGCCCATCTTCCTCGATAGCTATCCCCCATGCATTTTATATCTTGGTGAAATCTTTCACCATACTAATGTCTCCTAAATTATCAGGAAAACGGTCTAAGTGGCTGTGTAAATAGTGCACCTTTCTGCTCATGTTACACACAAGTGATCTGAAATTATTCAGCATCTTATTGACTAATTCAACATAGTTTTCAGCTTTATGTTTACCCAGAAAATTTTGGACAACTGTAACAAATGAATTCCAGGCTTTTTGTTCAATCTCAATCATTGAATTTATGAAGCCAAGGGCCTTATTTGTGGGTCATCAAATATTCCTGCTTTAATTTTTTCCATACTCAACTGAGGCATTTTTACCCCTATATATGCAAGAGCCTTTACAAACTGCTTCATTAGACCCAGCTTGATATGCAGTGGTGCAAATATGATTTTCTCTATTGGAACTAAAGGATCATTGATGGTATTCTTTTCCCCAACATCCATGTTTGCTGTTCTAGGCCACACTTTCTAACCCAGTGTTGCGTTTTGTCTCTACTATCCCAGATGCACAAGAAACAAGGAAAAACCAAGGTCTACCAGTCAGTTATATATCTTATATTGTTAGTCTTCTTTTTATAATAAACTAGGGTTATTACCCGGCGTTGCCCGGGGGCTTATTAATACAACATAGTGGTTCAAATAGTGTTGAATGCAAATAATTGTAACAGTAATTGTGTTAAAATGAAAAGGTGAGCCTTGAACTGATAATTAATTGTTAACCAGAATCATTGTCGGAAAATACTCGTATTTAAATGTGTTAAGTGTTTTCAATTTGTATTCTTAAAGGCTTATCTCTATTACTCGGTTTGGGGTCAAAATGTCGCGGCCGAAATGTCGCGGGCCAAAATGTCGCGGTCAAAATGTCGCCGAGCCAAAATGTCGCGGGCTAAAATGTCGCGGGCCAAAATGTCGCCGGTCCAAAATGTCGCCGAGCCAAAATGTCGCGGCCTAAAATGTCGCGGGCTAAAATGTCGCGGGCCAAAATGTCGCCGAGCCAAAATGTCGCGGGCTAAAATGTCGCGGGCCAAAATGTCGCCTGCCCAAAATGTCGCGGGCCAAAATGTCGCGTGGTCAAAATGTCGCCGGTCAAAAATGTTGCCGGGCCAAAATGTCGCCGGGCCAAAATGTCGCCGATCAAAAATGTTGCCGGTCCAAAATGTCGCCGGTCCAAAATGTCGCCGGTCCAGAATGTCGCCGGTCAAAAATGTCGCCGGTCCAGAATGTCGCCGGTCAAAAATGTCGCCGGTCCAAAATAACGCCGGTCCAAAATATATCCGTTCCAAAATGACGTAAGTGTATAGTACAGATTGAATGTTTCCAGTAATTCACAAACTCAATGCAGCTTAATTATGTAGCTCAATTTTACTAATAAGCTTGTCACGATATGATAAATACACCTGCTTAGTAACTTTTTTTAAACGTAGCAGTTTAGAAAATTAGCTTAAGTTCTTAACAAAAATGTAACTAAATTGATTTCTTCTAAAGCTTAAATTATTTCAGTACTAAAATAATGCCATAGTTTTTTCATGGCTGTACTTAGGGCCCAGGGACGCTAAATTTCTTCCTTTTTTAATACGCTTTTACTAGTTTCACAAGTAGCTTTTTTTGTTTGTTTGTTTGTATGTATGTAACTCTGAGTCAAAAATAAAATTCACGTTCTTTACAAACGTATAAAAGTAATATGTTTACTACCATTATTATTACTAAAGGCTAAACTATATTGCATGTTGATGTATAATAAGTGCATTGGACATTAGTTCTGACTTGGGCATCGATCGTCCACAAAATGCATATTATAAGTGCATGTAAACTTAGCGGATATTCAACAGTTTTCAAAATCTTCTTTTGAATTTGATTTACTCTAAAAGCATATTTTTTAGTTTTTTTAAACTATATTTAGGATTATTTCTTTTTTTTTCACACAAAGAAATTAAACAAATAAATTTGCTGTAAAGGCATTTTTTTTTTTTTTTTTGCAAAAACGGAATACCGTTTAATCACCGCGTAGCCGGCAATTTTCTTATAGAACATTTTCTTTAAGAGTTGTTTGGGGACGTTTGAAATCAAATTAGTTCATGGAATTATTGCTTTCTTTGTAACAACTGAGTGGTGGAAGGGGAGGTGAAATGTCAAGAGAAAAAATGGTACTATATTCAACTCCACATTTAAATACTGATTGTAACGAAGATACAGAACCATGTCTGAGCTGATTAACGCCAGAAATGAATAAGCATCTCTCCCTTTAAGACCATTCTACAAACAAAATTTTGTTTGAATACTTGCATTACTTCTTGATATACATCACTCACAAACAATGAAAAATAAAAAGTTCAATTGCTCTGCTTCCTCGATGATGTGGCGTATCATCTGAAGGCTTCCTATGGGCCAATTTTTATTTTATTTCGTCTGAACCTTCTTCAGACGTTAATCACACTATGCTGAAAACGTTCCATTACATTCTTGCATGTAAAAACTTGGAAGAACTAGCGGCAAAAACCAATCAGCACTGAATCACATATTGGTTGGTACATGTATGTACCAAATTTCATTCTAATTCACGCACTAAGTTTTGTGGTAGAGTCGCCCCCAAAAAATGGGTCACGCAGATACACACTTACACATTTTCCCTTAAAAAAAATAAACGATAAAATTGAATTCCTCACACGTCAGAAAGTGTAAATTCTTCCAAATTGACAATTTTTCACTGATCCAATACTTTCTTTTACACATTTTATGAAGAAGAAAATAAAAAGACCTCTATTATTTAAATAATATAGACTTGCTTTCGATCATGTAAGAAATTTTAACAGAAATCAAGTTTCAAACATTGTATATCTGTCTTATTCTTTTTTAACACACAAATTTTCCTTTCGATATCAATTAAACTTGGCTTGGGCTGCTAATCTATTCGTTTTTAAGTTGGTAGATAGCGAGTGACGGTGAAATAAGCTATTGTAAATAAATAACGTACGCTTCTTTGAAAACTATTTGTTTCTTGGAAAGCGCTCGAAACAGTTACAAGCGGAAAGGGTGATTTTTTTTTTTAGTTTTTTCAAAAATTTTAGTCCATACTATCGTTAACGCACACGTTCATCAACAGCAATTAGCAATTTTTTGCTAATTCGGTGTAAAAAAGCCTTTTCATATATTTTAATTTTTGATACTAACTGTATCAATATCGGACCTTCTACATTTTTGTCTGACGACATTTGAACTGGCGACATTTTGGCCCGCGACATTTTGGACCGGCGACATTTTTGACCATCGACATTTTGGACCGGCGACATTTTTGACCATCGACATTTTGGACCGGCGACATTTTAGACCGGCGACATTTTTGATCGGCGACATTTTTGACCGGCGACATTTTGGCCCGGCGACATTTTGGACCGGCGACATTTTGGCCCGGCGACATTTTGGCCCGGCGACATTTTTAACCGGCGACATTTTGGCCCGCGACATTTTGGCTCGGCGACATTTTGGACCGGCGACATTTTGGCCCGCGACATTTTAGCCCGCGACATTTTGGACCGGCGACATTTTGGCCCGCGACATTTTAGCCCGCGACATTTTGGCTCGGCGACATTTTGGACCGGCGACATTTTCGCCCGCGACATTTTAGCCCGCGACATTTTAGCTCGGCGACATTTTGGCCGCGACATTTTGGCCCGCGACATTTCGGCCGCGACATTTTGGGCGTATACCCTATTACTCTATTCAAAATTGAAAGAAAATGGCCATTTTGAGACGAAAAATTTTGAATTATGAGATTTTTGGAGTTTTTAAAAATTTCAAAACCCCGCCTATGTAAATTCTAGTGCACCAAGGAACATCTGCCAAGTTTGATGAAAATCCGACGAAAACTGTGGATTTGTATAAGGAACAAATATACATATATTCATTTTTATACGTATAGATAAATTAAAATAATAATTATTTTTTATAATAATTAGTTATTTCATAAATATTATTATTTTAAATTCAATTGGTTTCAAAATAAGACAGACAGTAAGGAAAATATACAAGAATCTGTCCCTGTATAAATTTTATAACACTCATACTTGAGCGCATTACATAGAAAAAAGCATTGATAGATAAGTGAATTTATCTAAAAATCTAGAGCCGGTACAGAAAAACTGCTTGCATATTCAGATTTAGCAATAAAAATATAGTTAAAATCTGCTCAAAAATCCTAGGCACCAAAAAAAAATTTTTTTTTGTAGGCCTGTGTTATCTAAGTTATTAAAATAATTCATTTGTTAATTACTGATTTTTTTATGCATTTTTACTCTCAAATAAGCTTCACCGACCTTTTACTCTTAAATAAGCTTCTTGTGTGTTTTTGTTTCTTTTCTTTCTTACCAATTTATTTTCGTTTTTCATTCGTTATTTCCTTTCAAATTTTTCCTGGGTAAACTCATTATTTATTTATACTCGGATTTTGCGTAATTTCTTACGTGCTGATACGTTTCCGCATTTCGTGTTATTTAATATTTACACATATTACTTTGGCATAAATATTACCCAAAATGAATATTAATGGATTTATGACAAGATTAATGAGATAAATGTGCCAATGGTAACCGTCAATATCGCGTGTGGTCAACAAAAAATTAGTTGTATCAACTTTTGCTTGGAAGAACTTTTTACGTGACGTAAAAGACACAACATAATTAATGGAAAAAAAAAGATATTAGGCTTTTTTTTTTTTTTTGTCAAAACCGTGACTGATGCCAAAAACAATCAAAGAATCTTTGAATATTTCTTATCGTTTATCGAGAAATGAAAAAGAATGGGGAATTAGAGCCAATGTAGTGTTCTGCAGTGGGAGGGTAAAGTAGAGATGAGTAGAAATAAGTATTTTCAGATAGTTGAAGAAACATGTTTTGAATTCCATACTAACAATAGAGAAATGTTGAAACTTGGCAAATTTTTCCAGCGGTAATTTCAACGGAAACAAAATAAGCTGTATTTGTGCAATAAAGCTAAAGTACAATAGAGGAAAAAATTCAAAAAAAAAAAAGAAAAGAAAAGAAAGGGAGAAAACAAAAATTTGTAGACACTACCTTTTACTTGCCCACGGAGGTACTCCCTCCTTTATAAATATGTGAAATTTATTGATTAAGAGTCAACCAATTTTTATAATTCAGAAATCTTTTTCTTTTTGAGTAAAAGATAATTCATTATTACACAAGCGATTTACCATGTAACGCAAATGTACAGCTTAAGACAATTAATTCCTCGTATAGTTACATTTAAAATTTGTTTTTAACTTTTCACTGTGAAAATAATTCGCCAAGAATATTTTCTGAAAAGGAGATAAATTCACTAAATACAAATATCCTTTGCGTTCGCTGGTGGCTACATAAAGTGTTCGATAAGTAAAATGTTCATAACGACAAAAGTTTCCTGTCTTTATAATTTACAATACATACTTACTGTAGCTTTTCATTCTTAATATGGGTTCATCAAATTAAAACTAAATTAACTTATTAAAATACAGCGACAATTTAACTGTTTTGAGTAAAAATACCTTTTCCAAAGTTTATTTTTCTTGAAAAATAGTAATTAAATTGAATGTCTTAACTTCTTTTGACCACCATTTCGACATTTTATTGCTCCTAGTGTTATAAATTTAATTGAAAATTCTAAAAAAGAGATTTTTAAATACGCATTCGTTGAGTAAAGATTATAAGTTTTAATACCCATCTAGTTGTTATCAAATCGTGTTTTAATAGTTTTTCTTATCAAATTTTATCTTAAACTCATGAAATTGGCTAAATGAGTGATTTGATTTCTATTGATACTTCGGCAGTTAATAAACATTCCCCATTTATAGGAGATAAGGTGCAAAACTTCAATAGTCACATAGGATCGAGTTATTTAATGAGTGCCAAGCATCTAGTTATTCTTTCTTTTGCTATTATGTGTAACTTTTTGCTTTACCAAAGGTTCAAGACCCCTGTGCTCTATTTAGGAAAATTATTTCAAATGTTGGTATATTTTCACCAATGATTCTGATCAAATGTTTGACTTCTTGAGTTTTCTTCGTTAGCGGATTAGAATTGTGCTGAGTTAATTTCAAAACTACACATGGTTACATTGTTGAAAACTAAATTTTGGTTCACTGTTAAAAATTCAGGAAACTTTTCTGGTAAATATTACTGTAAAATGTTGCATTTACAGTAACGAAAATATTTACAGTAAATTGTACCATAAAAAAGAAACGATTACAGCGCCAGTTGATAAACCATGTGACTTACTGAGCGAAGCACGTAATACTCAATTTCTGTTCGCCATGTGTGGTCTATTCGGTACAGTGGATAGAGAAGCGAAGTGCGATAACTGCGTCTTGGGTTCGATCTTAGCTTTTTGCATTTTTTAACTCTACTTTTCTCTACCGTAAAATTTTACAGTAAAATTGGATTTTACGGTGAAAGTTACTGGCAACATGGATGCCAGTAACTTTTACCGTAAAATTTCAGGAAAATTTTTAACAGTGTTTGTTTTCAAGGTTATTCCTCGTTTACTAATATTCTTGTCGAAAGCTGTAAGATTACTTTCATGACATCCCGAGTTCCATTTACTTCCTTATTTAATCTTACTTCAATTAGTTTAAAACAAATAACCTTGCTTCAGTGGAACATTCTGTGCTAGATGAAGCATTGATAGAGATTCCTTTCAGCGCATTTTTGTATGTATTTTTACTTGCATATTGAAGTGCACTAACATGATCATCTACACATTTGAGTACCAGAGGTGCCACGAAAAAAATGACCAGACTAAATATAATGCATCGCTGCAGGCCCGTCATTTCACGTTTTTAGAGGGGGGGGGGGGCAAAGGGTGCAAACACAATGCAATTTCATCGGAAAAAAGCAAACACCACGCCTATTTATATATTGATTAACTGATTTCTCAAAATCGGGGGGGGGGGACAATTGACCCCCACCCCCTCCTGACCCCCCAAATGACGGGCCTGGTTCATTGTAAGTTTCCCTTTGTTTTGTTTTTTTTTAATTCAACCCCCTATATCAGATGAGATCAATAAAAATGAAATGGCCGACTACTGGATTCAACGTGGCCGAGCACTGGATTTCTGTGGCCGACTACTGGAGCATTTACTAGTGTTGACAACAGCTTGGATTTGAACATAATTTTTTTTTTTAATTTCTGAAACAAATAGGTGATTCACTATCACAAAGGTTCATTCTAAAGTTTTACCTTGTTTTTGTTGCTGTATTGATAGCTGAAAGTTCTAGGTTAGCCAAAATCCACAAAAGATCTCTTAAATGGCCGACTACTGGAGCACTTACCCTACTTTATGACAAAAAAAAAAAAAAAAAAGAAAAACGGATGGATCAAAAATCTTGAAAAAAGTGTAACATCACTTGTGGACAGCCTCTTATCCTAAAACAAGTTCAAATGCATAATAAGATTCAGGTCAGAAAAGTTCACGGGTCATTAAATGACAATTTTCCTTTAAAAAATACATTAGATCCATTCCATGTGAACTATTTGTCATTATGTTTTTTTTATATTACAACTCGATTAGTCATCTGAACGAATTGCTAACGATGAAAATACTTTCTGCGATGCTTTCTTTTCCTCCACCACGAATTTGTGCTTCAAACTGTGCACGTAAGGGGAAGACCACTAAACGAAGTGTTGGCACGTCTTGTCAGCGAGCGAAACAGCCTGTCAGTTGCATCAACAACTACAATGGAGGATGTAGAAAGGGTGAGCCGCTGATGGTTTCAATGTGCAACTTGTTGGTAGGGCAAAAAAACAAAACGATTTTTTTAAAAAAGGCTCTTGTGTAAAGGTAATCTTGTGATATTAATAAAAGTCTGCTTCTATCGTGAGTAAATTGTGTACATTCTAATAAGTAAATGAATGCAAAAATAATAACTAAATAAAAAATAATGAATAAATCTATTCTATTAAAAACTGAGTATCTATGTATCTACGTCTTGCTTCTTTCGCCTGAACGCCAATGAACTGAAAATCGAACCAGGTACCGATAGATTCGTAATTTTTCAGGCTTCATTAGTTTTAATTGACATAAGGTTTGATAAAGGGATTCTGAAGAAATTGAGAAAAATCTTCACGTTTTTGCTTATATTTATAGCGATTTGCCCTAAATGATTAAATATGAAATCCATTGTTATAAAACGTGGTTGATATGAAACAGTAATAATAATAATAATTTTGAATGAAGTCTTAACTGAATTAAACATGAAACTCATTAGCGGGCCGCGTACGTAGTATGTCTTAAAATCTTATCAACATTAAATTATATCAATTAATATAGGTAAAAGTTACGGGGGCGTTATACATCAACATGCCGCAAGAAGCTAATCTAGCTGCCTTGGCAGCTAGTAAATAAATGATAAGTAAAAAATCAATAAATAATGAGGAATTAATAAATAAATAATAAATAATAAATAAATAAATAAATAGATAAATAATGAAGAATAAATAAGTTTTTACAATAACATTTTTACTATTATTATTATTATTTCAGTCTGAAATAAATCAATTATTACTGGCTTACCCAAGTTTTTCCTAAGTGTCATTTTTCTCTTCCGCTTTGAAATTTTTAAGAAAATGTACTTTGATTGCCAGAAAAATCGGGAATTATTATAACATTAACACAAAGCAGATACCAGCCAAATTTTAAAGTTAAATATAGGAAAAAATAGTGTAAAAAAATTGTGTGTGTATTGGTATTATTATTGTTATATTAAATGAATGCAATATGATACTTTAAGCGACGGACAAGCTTTCAAAACAGCAACGTCTGTGAAATGCATGTTTCAAAGAACATGGTTTCTAGGAATGGTTGGAGCTTTTGCTTAGAGACAATTTTTGAAATCGCGATTTTTGTGACTGATTAGTAGTGACTCTATAAATGTTAGCAAAGAATACCTCTCTACCACAAAATAAAACTACTTGAAAAGATACGCATATTATTTTAAAAACTACATAATATTTGTCACTGTATGTGGCTAAGAATTTACCAATAGTTTTTTTCCATTTAATGAATGCAGTATTAAAATTAATTTTAGAGTACAGGAGTAATTCAAAGTGGTAACATTTGTAGCTCTAAGCGATTCCTGTAATCAGGTTTTCATGCAGTGGAGAATTGACCGGTCTCCAAGACCACTGTGATTTGATTTGATTTACTGACGAATTTACGAAACCTTAAGTTTTTTTTTCTTTTTACTCGATAAAGAACATATTGAAAAGCTTAGAGTAATAAAATTTAAGTAACATTTGTTGTAAAAAACACTTCGAATCAGTAAAGGATTTCCAATACGGTTCTTTGAAGCATTAAAAGATCAAAAATCTCCAGGATCATCCTATTCGACTTTACATATTTTCGGCTCAACTTTACTTACGGTTGAGCTGCACTCACTTACGATTTCAGACTTATGTTTTATTTAGTTAATAAATAAAGTATGAAAAAGTTTAGAGGAATTCAATTTGTGAAACATTTGTTGCTCAAAATACTCGAATCAATGAGAGATTTTCAACCAGGTACGATAATTTCCTTAGGACTGCGATGAAAAAAGTACAAGAGAAGTAATATCTGAACTTGGATTAATGTACTTAAACACTGCATTCGTATTTTTACTTTCACCATTTATATTTATGTGGTTTAATTTTTTCTTATGTGGTTTTTAATGAAGGTTTGATACACTTCGATTTTTGGGAGTTTTGACTTTGGTCAAACCGCTGCATTTAGTTTTATTTGTGGTGTAACAATTTATTAATCGTATACAACATTTAATTGGTTCTAAAACGAAATGTTTTTTAGTTCAAATGAGAGTTTTTTGTTTTTAACTTGCAATCAGTCCCTTGAGATTCATCTGAATATTAATGCATTATTCTGAACGTAATAAACACCGCTGAAACCCGTTTTTCTCATTTGTTAACAACATTTCATTGGTCAACCCATCTTTACTTCCCTACATTAAACTAACCCTGTTTTATTTCTTTATTTTGTTAATTAGTTAACTAAATAAAGGACTAGTTAACGGGTCTCTAACCCGTTAAATTTCTTTATTTTGTTGGAACTGAAGTAACTTTTGCTTTATAATATGAAACACTGCTAAAGCCAATACCGAAACGATGCACAGTATGGAAAATAAAGGAAAAATTTTAAGAAATTAACCCATTTCAAAGCCTGACATTTTTTTCCAAAGATATTTTGTATACTGGTTACACGGCTACAGAACGCACTTTACAATGGTAATGTGCTGCAATCTGTTACTGATGAACTGAAACAATACTAAAGTAATAATTGAACACTATTATTTGGTTGAAATGTTTGTTTTTGGTCAATTCAAACACTTTTTGAACCGTCCCTAAAAAGGGACGCTAGCCATTAATGGGTTAAGAAAAGACCAGGAAACACATAGAGTAAAGATGAGATTTGTCGTAAGATAATTTATCTTAACAAAAATACCTATAGATGTGGATAATTATTTCAAAGACTACCAAACAGCTGTTGTATCTTTAAAATGAGATTTTTTGTCCCCACCCCACGTCATTGTAAAAAGGTGAAAATATCAACCTGATAAATCCTGAATATTCCCCATGGCAGATCTGAGGGGCAAATTATCACCACCACTTTAAACTTGAAACACCAAAACCTCTTAAATTCCTATGTTTGTTCTCCATTTATTAATTTATATACTTTACATTTTTACTTTTATTTTTTTAATGTCTTACAGGGTTAGTTTAAGAGCATCACGGGGTTGCTGCAGAGCGGAATAATTTATACTAAGAAATTTCCTTTTTTATAAATGAATTCAAATTTTGCTTAAGGCACCGAAACACAGTTAGATTTCCTCAAAAAAAAAATTTTTTTAAGTAGTACTACTGTGCTGTATGTAATGCGTAAACATAATTACAACGAAAGAAAAAACATTAAACAGACCAGTAAAAATATTTCTAGAACACACTCAATCAGTTATTTTGCTTACGGGAAGGTAAAAATACAGCAGATTTAGAGAACATTAAAAAAGCGAAATTACTTAATTTTTTGGGCCATTTCTTTTGTTCTTTGCTGAAAGGAAAACATTATTATTGATTTAGGCTCGTTATTTTTAAATTTCTTTAATACCTTGAGAATTGAACTTAAAACTAAAAACCCCAGGTACCCCGTGCCTACCACTGAGATTATTTAACATTTGATTTGTAGCAAATGCCTGTTTTTTTTTCAAACTCGCTTATTTCTTTCTTTCTCTACTTTTTTTTCTTTGTTTCTTCCTCTTTTGTGGCATCTTTTTTTCTTCTCAATTATTTTTTTAACTATTATCTATTTTCTTCTCTAATTTTACCATCTAAAAATTGCTTGCTATTATTAAAAATAATTATAATTTACTAAAATAATATTGATAAATTACTAAAAATATGAATAATCCTTCGAGCATTGAATGGCATTGAAAAAAAATCAGATGATTGTTTTCTTTCGAATAAATCTAAAAAAAAAAAGAAAATGCTATTTTCGTTTAAATTAATCAAAATGCAGTATTCCTCAAATAAGAAAGAATGAATGAAGATTTTTTCGGGAAGTATAATCAGCAAAGCTTGATTATACTTTCCCAAAAATCGAACCTACTTCGGATCTAATTATAGTTTTCAGAAAATATTTGGACAGACATGAAGTGAAGTTGAGTGACGACAGAATGATGGATGCTCGTTAATGCCGATGTCAACAGACCGTAAAAGATGTGAGTTGTAAATGTCTGCTATGAACGTGTCGGTGTTAATCTTTGCGAGTCGACCCTGTAGAACACGAGGAGGAGCGAGAAGTGTTCGACTTGAAGGGGTGTTTTGGAGGAAACAGTTTCGTTTCGTTTTCAGAGGAAGTAAGGAAACTGGGAGTATCAAGCACTAGATACATTTTGGTTAAGGCTACAGTGGACACAAATATGTTTTTTTTTCTCAATTATTGATCTATATGTATGAAACTTTTTGTGCTTGTACATTTACTACATCTAAAAGCATAAAAAAATATTAGTGTAAAAACAATGAATACTTTTTTTGCAATTTAAAATTAAAAACATTTTTCCAACGAAGATTCCCAACATTTAAAATGCTCCATGAGTCACAATTTTTTTCTCAAACTTTGAATTTCTACCCAATTTCCAATCATTAGGCACATTTGCATAACTTTATGCATTACATGTAATGTTTTATGCGATAGTTCATAAAAGGTGGCTGAAAATGAAAATGTGTATGAATTTTTCAGTACATAAGGTGACTTTAACAATAAAAAAGTCGAATTTCTAATTTTAACTGTAATGACTAAAATTGATATGTGAAATTGTAACTAGACAGTATCTTAATGTATTTCTAAAATTTAGTTATAATCCAATAAATTTTGTGATGCATGGAGCAACTTGAAATTTTTGAATTTTCGTTAAAAAAATTTCTCTATTTTAAATTTCAAAAAAAGTATTTCTTGTTTTTGCACCAATTTTTTTATGCTTTTAGATGTAGATGTAGTAAATGTACAAGTACATACAGTTTTAGACAGGTAGATCAATAATTGAAAAAAAAAGAGCGTCCACTGTAACCTTAATACACTGTTAAAAATTCTACAAAATTTCAGGTGAAAGCTACTAAACTACTATCATTGCGGGAAATGCTTTACAGTGACATTTCTTGATCCTTTTTTGACCAGCTGGTAAGAATTTGTAAAAGAAAAAATGCCGTGGAATAGTAGATCAACTCCAATGGTTCCCAACATTTTTGAGGCCATCGCTCCATTTGAGAGATTGATTGATTAATATCACCATCTCCCACTCACCTTCTCCCTTAGAAAAAAACATAAGTTAGCATTAGTGAATATTGATGTTATTGCAAATACAAACGTTTATTTTTTTAAATAAAATACACATAATAAACCAATTTTATTCACTCTCTCTCTCTTAAATTAAATAATAATATCTAAATGAATAAGTTAAAATGTTCTTTTGTTCTACGAAACGAACTGAGCAATTTGAAAGTAAACACACAAGATCATTAACGTTTTTTTTTAAACAAAAGTAACATTTAAATTTGACACTTAAATTTTATTTAAAAGAAAATTTGAAAATTCATTACTTGGAGATGAATAATAAAATATTTCCTTAACTGTCAACCAAGGGGGATCAGAAGGCTCCTGAACTTGAATTCGTTTCTTTTTTAACCTGTGGTTCCATGTTTGAACTCTAAACAATCGGTTTCGAATGCGTATTCGATTCTAATAGTCGCTGCCTTCTTATTATTTTATTTTTTAAAGACTCATTACCCCCTATCGACTTTTAATAATTTATCACCTTTTTGAGGAGCCAAATTGCCCCATTTACTCCGCCAGGTTGGGAACCACTGAAACACTGGATAAGTTGGAAATGATATTTTACTTTAGTTTCCGTACAAATACAGCTTTGTGCCATTATTCCCTACTCTCTCCTAATAAGCGGATATTTTTTTTCTTTCTTTCTTTTTTTTTTTTTTTTTTTTTTGGCAACATATCTTATTTTCAAATTTATATATTTCTTGCGAATCTATTAAAGAGCTTAAAATTTTGAATGATTCAACAAGGTTCTTCAAAAGAATTCTAGTGCCAGAAAGCAACGTGATAAACATTGTTTAGCCTTACCCTGTGGTGTTTTTTTTTTTTCTTTCTTTCTTTTTATCTTATTCGCATTGTGTTTCTTGCGGGTAGTATTATTATTTTTTTTTTTAAATAGTTTTCTTAAAATTCAAGTTCTATAGTCTTGAAAGAATGAAGAAAAAGTTTTGAGTACGTCTTAGCGCCCTTATTAGAGCCGTGTTGTTTTTCAATTTATTTTCATTGCAGGAAAACACTAAAAAATTCTTGTCATTCACCTATTTTGTTGGGAGCCATTGATGCGAGTATGATATAATTACCTGGGTTGACCGATAGGTGCATGCTTATAAAAATTGAAACTTGAAGAAAAAAAAGAGGCTTGGTAGGAGGGTGACTTTTTGCTGTATATTTGGGACTCGCCCCGTTTTTTATCCCGTATAATTGTCTATGAGAGCATGGAAAAGGGGAAAAGTTTCTTGTGACGATATAACATTATGTTTGTAGTTGTTTGAGGTAAATTATCATACGATAGTTAATTAAAATGTTCCAAGTAAAACACGAAACATACAATTTTCCAAAAAGTACATTCTGAAAAATATACATGTCGGTTTCAATTTCATGAGCGAGATATAGTTTCGACCGAGTATAAAGCAAGAGAATAAACAAATTTGCATTATTTTTATAGAATGAATAAATGTGTATTTGTTAGACTCATAATGTTTCGTAATCATTTGCAAAAATGTAGCAATACATCAAACACATCGTTTTATTTCATAAATTAAAATTGTAATTGCATACTCTTCTTTAATACACAAAAAAATCACGTGGAAATGAAATATAAGTAAGGCATAAATATCAATCTTCATTCAAGCAAACTCGAATATTTTGTAGTGACTTTATCTAAATGTTTGTAAAAAAAAAAAAAAACATTTGCAATAAATCTACAGCTGTAATGGACTCTGAAAATGTGACAGCCATTTTTACGAAATGGCGCAAAGGTTCAGAGAAAAGTAAGTACAGAAAAATACCAAGTTGAAAATACTGAAGCCAAAATAAAAAAAAAAGTTTTATCGCACAATTTTAATGACTTCCATCCATTATTCATTTCTTTAATCATCTCGAGTCGCCATTAACGAGTTCTGATGGGCCTCAGCTCATAGGCATTTACATCTTCAAGATGAATTCCGAAGAAAAGATTCCATAAACAATTATTATAATTCCAAGTTTTATCTCATAAGATTATTGTGAAAGAAAACATTTAACTATGATAAGCGAAATGACTTTATTTTACTGCTTTAAAGATAAGTTCGTTGATTGGAATAAGTATTGATGTTGAGGAAATTAAGATATAAGGCAAATAGTTGTTCGAACGAATCAAGCTGTACTTTTTGAATAAATGCAACTTTTCATTCACGACAATCCCCCATGGTAGGAAGAAACATTTTAATATTTGGGAGCAGTAAGTAATAAAACAATCATATGAGTCGAAATTTATGCATATTTCGCATGCAATTTTTGTAATAGGATTCGCAACGTGAAGGCATTTATACGTTCATGGCGATTGAAACCAGTGGTAGGAAGTAGCGTGCTACAAGTAGCGAAACTATTGTAGAAGCTACATTTTTTAGTAGCTCGTAGCGTAGCACACTACTTTAGAAAAAAAGTAGAGTAGTGAGTAGCGCGATATAAAAAATAGTAGTTTGTAGAGATTTCTGGAAACTACTTTTCAGTTTGTTTTTAAAAATAAATAAATGAAAAATTTAAAAAAACAAAAGAGAGAAAGGAAGAAAGAAACAAGGTTTAATCGAATCTAACTGGTGCAAGTCTTGCACAAGTAGGGGAGAGCGGGGCTAAAAGTTCCGTTTTTTGATCAAGCTCAAAATTCGTTTTGAAAACTTGGTTCTAGAATTAATTTTCCAAGGTGAACACCTGGTATTATATGTCCCTTTGATATACAAACTGTTTTTTGAGTTGTATTTCTTAAGATTTTTTAATAATTAATTTTGTAGCAACTAAAGCCGAAAAGGAACAACTAACCCCGACTTGGGGCAAGTTGTTCCGTGGGTGGGGCAAATTGTTCCGAGATTAACAAGACGATGAATAACGATGCTGATTTCGAATTTAACCACGTTGTGAGATGAATAACTCATTAAAAACATAATTTGTGAAAAAAAACAATGGTTGATATTAGTATAAATTTATTTAAGGGCTACAACAATATCGTTTAAATTAATCAATTGTTTTCTTATACTGACTACGACTTTTTTACTTCCTTTTACGTAGTAAAAGGAAGCACTGTGATGGCGAAAAAAAATTTTGGATCTAAATTTGGATCTTGCTCACCCCCGAATGAATGTTGAGCAGTTTTTTTGGACCTGTCAGCACGTGTAAGTACCAGCATATAACAGCCGAAAAATCCTTTTCAATCTGGTTATAGGTCGAAACTACCAAATCTGTTTGGTAGAACTACCACATATCTGGTAGATATTACATACATCGACCACTCCAGAGTTAATTACGACGATTTTTCTCGTGACGTCTATATGCACGTATGTATGTATGTACGTATGTATGTGCGTATGTATGTCGCATCACTCAAAAACTGTATGCTGTAGAAGCTTCTAGTTTGATATGCAGGCTCTGAGGTAGGTGTAGTTGTGCACCTTCCCTTGTGGTTGCATTCGAATGTTCCCAAGGAGATTTTTTTTACACTTTTTTTTTTTTTGTGGGGGGGGGGGGGTAAATCAGTGTTAATTTAAAGGAAGACAAAAGTGATATGAATTGGCGCGATCACTTGGCGATTCATCGTCAAGGTTTTGGTCGCCAAGTGTTTGACGCCATTTTGGCGACATATCGCCCAGTTGGCGACAAATTTGGGGAGGAAAAATGATTTCTTGAATTTCGGTTCAATTTGGCGCTATTGGTGGTATTTCGAGGAAAAATCCACTGAATGATGTTAAAATCGGTCATATTTAGAAAATTAATTATTGTAAAACATATTTTGCACTGTTTCGTGGCTAACTAGGTGTGTAAATGTTTGAATTGTTATCTTGCTCACTTTAAGCACTATTTTAACACTTAAGGCATCTACTAAGAAATTTAAGGAAAGAAGGTAGTGTGGTGTCCTTACCAGATTTTTTCTTTTTGTGTTTGCTTTCTAGCAATAATAATTTGTACGTAAAGATTTAATGGCTAGTTTTTAAGCACAAATACACATACTAATTAACAATTAATTCGTATAAATAAAACGAAGAACATTTATGTATGTGTGTCTATGTTCCCTACATGCAAATCCACGGTTTACGTCGGATCTGGACCAAATTTGACAGGGAAGGGTTCGGGAAGGGTCGTAGCAGGGTTTTCGAACGCCAAAAAAGTACCGAACAGTTCGATTTTTTTAAGGACTCAAAAATGGTGCAAAATGGCTCTTTCTACCTGAAATACTAATCGGATCTTCTCAATTTTGGTCTCATTGGAAAGATCGAAGAAAATTCCTAAAGGAATTTTTCTCGTGTGGCTTTGGAAATTACTAACCACTAACTTCATCCGGAAAAAAAGATACAGGCGTTTTTAAGTTAGTAAAAATCAATTTAAAATTAAATTTACGGAAATCGTCTGCACCAATTAGCGTGAAAAAAAGAATGGTAAAAAAACAAAGCTAAATAAAAATCGGTTGCCATTTTTAGCCTACTTTCCTTTTAAAAATAAAAGAAAGACGAAAAAGGTATGAAAAGTAGCTTAATGCATCTAAAAAATATCGCCAAGTCCAAAAAATATCGCCAAGTTAAAAAAATAAAAAGGTAAAATGAATATCGAAAAAATAAAAATTTGAAAGTAGGGTATTGAGATGGAGAATTTGTATGTCGGGCGGTCGGTCGGTCTGTCGGTCTGTCTGTCTGTCCCCCCCTAATAACTTTTGAATGAACATTCCGATTTGGACAAACTTTTTTTTGTTGGAAAGATCTCGACTAGTACAGCTCATTCCCATATTTGCTTTTTTCATTTGAACAATTTTTGGTTCAACTTTGAACCGTTCAAACAACCTGTCCCGCGATGCTAACTTTTGAGTGAACAGTCCGATTTGAACAAACTTTTTTTTGTTCGAAAGATCTTTTCAAGGATACTTCATTCCCGTATCTACATTTCCGATTTGAACAATTTTTCGTTCAACATTGAACCGTTTAAATAAGCTGTCACCCCTAATAACTTTTGAGTGAACAGTCCGATTTAAATAAACTTTTTTTTTGTTCGAAGGATCTCAGCAAGGATACTTTATTACCGCATTTAAATTTTCCCTTTGAGAATTTTTTTCGTTCAACATTGAACCGTTCAAGCAACCTTTCACCATCTAATAACTTTTGAGTGAACCGTCCGAATGGAATAAACTGTTTTTTGTTTGAAAGGTCTCGGAGAGGTTTTCCCATACATTCCCATATTTCGCTGTTTGATTTGAACCAATTTTCGTTCAATATTGAACCGTTCAGAAAAAGAATTAACATTAGCGTCTACGGGAAATTTAAGTTGAATGTTGATCCTAAACTTAAAGTCGGATTTCCTTCAAACTAACTTTGTGAGAAAATGGTTTTGATAAATAATGTTTGTAAAGTATTTTTCTGAGTAATCTTCTATGAGGACTCTGATTCCGACTCCGACAACATGGCGGAAATGCAGGCTCAGAAAAAAAATGATTGACTGTGCAGCCGATTTTTTGTTTATTTATTTATTTGTTTCATTTTATTTATTTATTATTTTTTTTTTGGCAGACGATTTTTTTTGTGACAAAACTTTTTCATTCACGAGAACATTTTATTCTGTATTTATATTAAACAACTGGCAACGGATTAAAAGTGAAATTCGAGACATTTTATTAACGGACGAGTTTTTTTTTCTTTTTTATTTTTTCTTTCTTGGATAAAATGTGTTTTGATGCTCTTTGTACTTTTATTTATTATTTATTTATTTTATTATTATTATTATTATTATTATTATTTTTTGAAAACGATGGAGGATTTTTTCTACGGAGGAACTGTAACAGTTAGTCTTTAAAAGGTGCGACAAAACTTTATTTATTCGTTAATTACTTTTTACGTGTCTATTTCATCTGATGAGAGGGGTATATTTTGCTTTTCGAAATCAGCTCTAAGTGCTAAAAAGGTATGTTTGACATAATTTTCAGTCTCAGATGATCAAGAGACAGATGCGAGAATGCCGATGTCGATGTACGGGAAAGTAGGCTCGTTTAGTTCTTGACATAACTTCTTGTTTTTCTTGAGCATAAACAAATAAAATTCTTGCTATTGCTTTGAGGCGTTTCCTGTTACGGGGGGAATTAAAACTTTTTTTGGCGATTGATTTCTTTTTTGTACTGGATGCCTGCAAAATATCGACTTTAATAATTTAATCAGGACTTTTAACCAAGCATCGCTTGACAAAAGTTTTATTCTCAAGGTAGACCGTGCAAAGCCGTTCAGCGCATCTAGTGAATTGTAACACATTAATATGGTAAAATACAGTAAGGACAGTGCAACATATAAAAATTACAAAATAATTAACAGCTTCATTAGCGAATAAGCTAAGATAACTGATTCAGTCTTCAGTTATAACACGGAGTAATCCAGAATTTCAAATACTATCTTCCGAAAATATGATTTTTATATTAAAGTATGAAATATATTTCGATACCTTACATAGTTATCTGTTCGAAAATTTCATATCTAATATGTATCTCCGTAATAAAGCAAGTTGTTCCGCGGAACAACTTGCCCCCAAAAAAGGGAACAACTAGCCCCAAAAGCACATGTCTTTAAAACATCAAATTACAGGTTAGGTAACGAAACATAAATGGTTTCAGCGTATGATATTAGGGTGCACAATATATCTTCATATTAAAAAACCAAAAAGCTAAACACTAACTATTAAATTTCGGGCAAAAGACCAAAAACACCAAAAACAAAAATATTTACTTTTGTAAATCAGTAATGCACGTGCTCGGCTTTTGGTACACCGGACGCCACTGGGCTGGCTAAAATGGCTGCCATTTGTGCGCTATAGCATTCTATTTCACGGCATATTGACAAAATATTTTTATCTTTTTTGTTAGCTGAGCTATTTCAAAGGGAACAACTTACCCGCGGAACTTTTAGCCCCGCTCTCCCCTACACCAGCTGACTCAATGAGAAATAAGAACCTTGAAAATATGAGATGATCATAGATACATCATTTAACCCTTCACTGTACGATTTTTTATATTTTCACGAAAAAAATCATTTGTTACCTTTTAAATAGCCCTGAGTTCAGGAAAAATAAAGAAAAAAATTAATCTTAAAAATGTGCACCAAAAATGATGTTTTAATTGTTTGTTCTATATATGGCACAAAGCACATAGCATATGCTTTGTATACCGATAAGTGTAATAATCTACAATGTGTTTTGTGCCATAAGTGGTATAAACAAACTTTCCACTAAGTGTATTTAAACATTTTTAGAACAAAGGAAATAATGACTAAGCACACTTCTAACGGAAATGCAGACACTCTTTCTTTCAAAAGCAAGAACTGTAATACCTAGACTAGTACAACTAACTAGTGCATAAAAATCACACTAAACTGTTATAGCAATGTTCCAGAAGGGGCACAAAGCTCAGTTTAACTGCATTTAAAAATCATAGGAATATATGAGGTTTTATTTGGTTTGTGCCAGATCTGGCACACCGTGCAGTGAAGGGTTAAACGCCATACATTCTATCTTAGAGGAATAACTTTAAAATGTACTGTTTATTTCGTTTCTCAAATTTTGAATTTATATTTTTATTTGCTGCTTTAGAATTAATCAACATATAAAGAGATAACTAGATCAACTGAAATTTTTGACTGTTGTCATCAAGAAATCATACATTAATTTTATTTCATACTTTTTAGTGCGAGTCAAGCTAATAGAAATAGTCTTTTAACTTAATAATCTTTTTTTTATATTTTATTATGCAGCCTTACTTTACCCTTCAATATCCATAAATAAGCATCACTGCTGTTGTAGTTACGTTGTGTTATCATTATAGTAATATTTAGAGTAATGCTTTTGCGTTTCAGACAAAATATATTAAATACAAAATGAAAAATAAAATTTAATATTCCATTTGTGCGAATTTGTATCCAAATACCAAATTTAGTATACAAAGGTACCTCCAACCCTGACATAGTCGAATGCTTTCGCCAAAAATATATTAACTCGATTTATAAAGTCCTTTATTCACCGATTTTCCGCTCACTGTTTTTCAATCTTTCACAGCAGCTTAAATTTATAAATGAAATGAAATATAATTTAAATATTAAGCAACACACTGAGATTCACAAGTTCGATTTATAATGTTTGCCACCATTTAACATTTATCTCAGTTCTCAAAAATGACTCTATTGCTTTTTCCTTCAAGATTTTTATTAATCTAGTTTTTCCAAATTGAATCACGAAGTTTTCTCGTAATAAAAGCATTTTTAAATAAGTTTAAGATAATTAAGTGTCGCTTTTATGACAACACTACGAAATGAGGAAGTCCGAGAGAAGTAGTTATGCTTATTCCAATTTTATACCATGAATGAATTCTAATTTAAATTTCTTTCCAATCAATGAAAAATGAAATTAGAAGACCATTTTTGATCCTCTTGTAGCGTTTTTCAGACTGAGAAAGAAAAAAGACAGTTAAAAATCGTCTGGTTTTATTGTGCTCATTAGAACCGACCGTGTAAAAAGTATAGTGGCATAAAAAAAGTAAAGATATGGAATTAAACATGCATTTTAGTAAAATTCATAAACATACGAATATAGTTTTAACAGAAATGAAAAATACTCATAAAATATTAATATCAAAAGAAGTAATTAAATGTAGCTAAGGAAACGAATGAAACGTATTTTTTATTCTTTAGAATTACTTTTGAGGTGAATTGGAAAAAAAGGCAAAGGAATGATAAAGCGAAACAGTTCTCAAGGCTTATTATTAAAATTATATCGATATGAAAAAGTTATAATTGTATTTATCTTCAGCTACGTAAAAGCCACATGAAATTAAACCAGTTTATAGCCAGGGAAAGAGAGAAAAGAGAGTTGTTCGCTATATCGCACTGAGAGTTAAAATTATGCTTAATTATTATGTACCATTTGAAACTGTATTAAAATGATTGAGATTACTAAGGAAATAACGAATGAAAGATTAAGTATCCATAGCAGGAAAAATAAAAACGTATGACAAACTATCAAAACAGATTTTTAAAAAATTCATACTTTTTAAATGATTCTAAAAATATTTTCTGGAAGCATTGAATGCATCCTTTTTTAATATTAAATTTCAAAGATTGAATAGTAATTTAATTTCCATTACATAGTAAAAATGAGAGACAATTCAATAAAAACGTAAGGTACAGAGAAAAAACACACGCAAGAAGTAAAAAATAATTTTTCGTTTTAAAAAAAAGTTGCAGAGTTTCTAGAAATTTACCAAAAGAGAGAAACAATGTTAGGAAAACAAATTTCTCATATCAAAAAAAAAAAAAAAAATACTTTAGAAATTTAGTATCTAATTCAATAAAGGGGAAGTTTTGTTAAAAAACGGTATAAGCATGAACAATGATTCTTTTAAAAAATTTAGTATGCCATAATTTAAAATAATTCCGAAAGTAATAAATTAATTTCAGGAAAAAAAAACTCATTATTGGAACAACATATTGTGATAGATGTGTGTGCGTGTGTCCTTTCCGAGGTCCACTATCAACATTTTCACACAAATGCTACTTAATAAAGATTTAATTTTGGACACAATGTAAAGAAAATGTTCTTTACTGTCTAAATTATCTGAGAAATTAACGAAATGCGGATTTTGGTTGCCATCAAAGGAAACAATTGTTGCGAAAAAATCCTTCTAAAGTTTACAAAATCAATTCCAAAAATTTCACTACAACACAAAAATCCTTTGAACATGGATAAAATTTCTGTTTCAAAAATAACGTAAGCATTTTTACCTTAAATTTAAAAAACTCCAATTAACCCGTTTCCGCCTAGTGATCTATTTATAGATCACCTCTTTTCAAACTCCTCACTGAAAAATATACCTTTTTATCAGTTCCTATTCTTATTGGCTGGTTTCCTTCAAAACATTTAAGCGTAATCCCGAAAACTGCAAAGATCGTGCTAAGCTTTATCTTGGTTCACTCCGTGTTGAAATGTCGAAGTCAATCTTTTCATATTTGAACAAAATGGCAACGGCAATTAACTTTAAGCGGGTGTAAGTCGTTTCCACTGGATTTTTCAGCATTCCCTTAACCCCACCATAGGTAGAAAGAAAATGTTCCATTATAGAATTTTTTGTTATCTTTCCAATGAGACCAAGATCAAGACGATACGATAGTTAATTTCTCTAAATAGAGCCATTTTTGAGCGAAAATATAGATTTCGAATAAATAAAAGAGCTATTAATCGGGGGGGGGGGGGGGATTTTTTCTGACCTGGTCTAACAACCTTCCCTGCCTGCACCTGCTGTAAAAATTGGAACGAAATCGGTTGGGTATTTTCTGAGTTTACCCCGGACACACATATTTTAGAGTTTGTGTTTTTATGTAAAGGTATACCGACCAGTGAATGAACGCCTCGTATTTTTCCTAAGAAATAAGGTTTTGAAGCATTTTTCTTGGATGAATTAGCAGAACTAACTCCTTTCTACTTATTTCCCGAAAGAAAATGACTAGAAAATGCTGCATTTGTTCCCTGGTAGGGGTGTTCATTCACTGGGTCTGGGTACTTTTTTGCGTTTTAACCCCCCATAAAATCTGATGCAGAACCATAAAAGCTCTCCTAACTTTTTTTTAAATACTGCGTATATCATCTGAAGTTTTTTTTTTTACTTTCATGTGGCAAATACTAGTATTTTTTCCGACGCTATGAATTTTTAAAATTGAAAATTTGCTCAAGTGCTCATTCACGTCTTTTTCAAAATCTCAAACTTCCCACTAGCGCATTATGATTGTACTGAAAAATTCTTTTGAAATGAAGAGATGAATACGAAATAGAATATTTTCCCCAGGCAATGTTATTTTTAAACGATCTTTTAAAATGTGTAATAAAAGAAAAAAATTCATGAATAAAATAATGTAGAAATAGCAAAATATCTTCGATTATTCGTAACTGTTATCTCTCGTACAAAAACCTTTATAAGGACTTAATAGAACTTTACTTTGAAAGACATTGAATGGAAAGATTCGTTAGCAAAACAGTAATGGACGGAACAAAATGTAGTCCATCTAATGTCAAAGCCAACGAATCAATAAAAAAAAATTCTCAGGGGAATCTCTTCAAGCACGTAAGCGTAATTATGGAAGACCCACAGTAAACGAATCTCAAGTACAATGAGAGGGGGGAAGAAAAGAACTGTGGTAACGGTTCGGAAATGAATCTCGAGGGAGCAGAGCTCGATATTTAGCTAATGGTTATGGAACGATCGAGAACTTATTTTTGGGGCTGAAGCGGAGGGCGAAAGTTTTTGGTTAAGTTCTCCAGAACTGGTTGTTGAAGTTTTCAAGGTGGGACGCGGAGATTTTTTTTTTTAATTCCGTAGAGTGTATTATCAGCATTCAATACATACTCTAAATTTTAGATTTATTAGGGCCATTGTTCTAGATTCTAGATTAAAACTTAGTTTCGTTTTTTATTTCCGCTATTTTTTTTTCTTTTCTATTTTAACTCTTTTACGATTAAGAACATAGATCATGTTTACGTGTTAAATATTTACTTTTCGCATGTAATATTTCAAAAACCTTCAGAATAAGTGCTCAAACTATTAGTTACCCACAACCTCTGCAATTATAACTAGCTGAACAGCGTAAAGCATTTGCGCTTGACAAGCAATTCAAACATTCGATTTTCTTAACGGTAATTTTTCGAAAAACTGGTAAAGAGAATTGCCATTTTTCGCAGATTTTAAAGAAACTGAAATGTCTGTAATGCCGTACTTTCAGAGATTTATGAAGCATTAAGGAAACAACAACAGCAAAAAAGCAACGTTAAGAAATATTATTCATGCTAAATTAAACATTTTATTTTCTGCTTTTAAATCAACACTACAACTATGGTTTAAAATCCTACTATCAGTTTAGATTACATAGTCTTGGAAATTTGGATCAAAATTAACCGGTGAAAAAAAATCTTATAAAAAGCTGCAAAACCTATAGCAAGAAAGGACCTATGATTATCGCTTAGCTTGTGCAAAGCTCTAATCAAAAGCGCCATGTCATTTTAGTTTTCAGATGTTATTCGTTGAAGTAAAGTATAACAAAAAAAACTTTTTTTTAGACACAAAAAACATTTTTTAAACTTCGGCTCTATTTTTCGTCTACAGCTCGCTGGGTAAGCTTTAAACTGAAGGGTATATCATGTTATTTGATAAAGAAATAAGAAACTTCTCGACTACGGAAGTCTGTCAATTGTAGATTTTCTCAAACTTTCTTTTTGTTCCATTCCATATGAAACAACCTGTGTAATAAAGCCAACTTCAATCAAATGTTCAACAGATACACGCATATCTTCCGATCAAAGTGGAACATGGAATTCATCTTCACGAGTGTCTGCAGACAATCAATACTTGAACGGTCAAGGGGATGAAAAAAAAGGGGGAGACTTTTAGCGCTGTAATTGCACCTCTTTAGCAACAGCTAGAGCCATTACGGGCAAGCTTTCGCCCAATTGCGCTCATCGTAATCGCAGTTTCATAGCTTCCTTTTTAATTTCGCTCTTAGCACTCAGAATGAAATTATCGATTTATTTATGTGAGATGACACGTACGTAATATGTTGGAAAATGACCGAATAACGTGCGTTAAGTTAGGATTAGGTCGGTCTTCTCTTTTCCCAGCCTCTGACATGAGTTACGAAACATTTTTATTGTTTACATCTTTGCATTGAATTAGATGGATCATGTTCGCAAAACTTTGTTCAGACGAGAAAAAGCAAAAAGGGTTTCTTTTGCAGCAATTAAAAATCATCACATTTTTACATTTTGTAAGGGGATTCAAGAAGCTGGGTATTCATTTAAATTGATAGCTTTTGACTTTCGTTTGCTAACCATAGAGCAAACGCATTTTTTAGAGATTTTATTACTTCACTAAAATTATTATTTATCGCGATTTTACTTTGAAAAGCATTGTTATTGGACATGAAAAATGGTATGAAGTCTGAAAGCATTTGTTTCAGTTCAAAAATGTCGCCCAATTAGTAAAATATTAGTTAAAGTAAAAAAATATCCTGCAGTATGTGAAAAGTAAAATTGTGAAAGAGATTATTGCACCGTCTACGAAGTATACAAAGCAGAATGTACTGGTGGAGGTAGAGTAACCGTACTTTCTTTTAGCGGTAACTTATTTTAAGCAAATAATTTAGTTTTATTTCTTTTTCGTTTTAGTATGCTAAGAAGCTGGTTCGTTCTTCATTTTCTATTTTTATATCCTTTTCTTCATAGAACTATAGTAACTCTCTAAAATCCTGCTATCTTCAGGTTTTTACTTGTTATAGAAGAAAGTGTTTTGTACGTTTAGCATATGTTAACTGGCAACGTGTACTGGCAACGTGTCTAGAATGTATTACCAAGGCTTCACTAGATAGCGTTTTATACAGGCTGCTTCATTACTCAAAACATCAATGGTAAAGATTTGCCCACTAGAGAGCGCTGAATGATGTGTTTGTTTACATTTATTAGCACGTTGTTTCTGCTGTAAAAAGTGATGTTCATCCTATCTTTAAGGGTTAAAAAATATTGATATAGTTTACTGAAGTGGAGTACAGAGTGAATTGATGCCGAAGGCCTTATTAGTACTGCTTTTTAGGGGAAACAAATTCCCTTTTCAGGTAAAGTTGGTCGCAACTCATGATTCAGTCATACGACATTCATTCATTGTTTACTTTCTTCGAATTAGCAACATATAGCAATGGCGTTCAATTTTGACATCTCTGCATTAATAAAATATACGCTTTTCTTCGCAGCCGATAAATAAAAATGTAGCAATGAAATAATATTGTTCTATTTACTATTTTGTTTCATTATTGTTGCTCACACGATCTTAATTGCTACGCAAAAGCTCAGATGTTCATTTTGATAGCGTTGACCCATCAGAGCGATAAATGGCGAATCTATTCGTAGAGACATTTCATTTTGATGCCCCAGAATGAAATGTACACTAATGAAGCGATGGTGTTCAACGGAAAGACGATTGACAACAAAACATATTAATTTTTTAGTAAAACGAAATGAGCATATATAATCGTTTGGTACTAAGAGCATACAAGTACGAAAAATAAACAAACTAGAACTACTTTGATATAAGCCCAAATCGAATTTGGCGACTTTTTTCCGCAGCAAAAACCTGTTGCCCAAAATTTGCCACAAACTCAAAAATAACTCAAAAGGTACAATGCAAGAAATACTAATTGCACAGCAAAACAAGTACTGTAAACCTAATTGCACACAAATAGAACAGCACCCTAAAGTCGTAGGGTTCCAATGGCGATAATTTTGGGGGTATACAAGTATACCAAACTACAATATTACGACGACCAATGAAATTTTTTTTTCATTTACACAACATTAAAAGGTAATGTTCTTTTTATGTTAAATTTCACACATTGATAATATTTCGATAATTGGGAATCTGGTGTGGTTGCCAAATTTTTGGCGATAATTACTTTATTTTGTTGCTCTTTAGTTTATGTTTGCGAAGGAAGCATTTCCCTCGCTCAAAATTGGACACAAAGATTTAACGCCTATAGGGAAAGATAACCAGACTTCCAATCACCGAAATCTTCCCTTTTTTGTTTCTAATTTCACACATACGTTTAATACTTGAAAGTAAAATAATGGGCCAACTGAAAAAAAAGCTGCGAAATAATGTGAGAATTCTTGTTAAAAAACTCGCCAAATCAACTTAAAAGCTCCATTAGCATGTAACATAATAAGTTTAATAAATATATCGAGCCATTATTATCATTGAAATTTAAATTAAAATGCAAAATAAGAGAAAAGAAGCTACCATGAAGACGATGCAAGCTTAAAATTTTAATCTTCGCTTAGGTGGTAAGAAAATACATCGCCAAGTTAAAAAACGTACCTATAACTGAAACGTACATACTACCAAGATCTCGGTTATTGAAATATTCTCAAAAGCTTTACGGAGAACAAATTCTTGATGTGCTTTTCAAGATATTAGTGCCATAGTCATTCCAAAATGTCCATTAAAATGTAAAAAAATCGCCAAATAAATTAATTTGACAATCTAAACTCATCAAAAGTTTTGATGGAACTATCGTTCCAAAATCGCGATTTATCGCTCTGCGGTGCCAGTGTCGTTTCATAGTTTAATTATAATTACAATCAATTAAAATGAAAAATAATTCGCTAACTAATTAAAACAAGCCGTTAAAATGCAGAATAAACCAGCAAATCGAACGAGCTATTAAATGACGTTAAAATATAATAAAATAGAATTGAATGCCAAATTGTAAAATTGTCGCCAACAAATTAAATTTTAATTTTGTCTTTTATTATCTGATTTGTTTATAATGTTAGTTACCACAAAATTTGATAGATGTCGCTAGGCGACATGCATCCGTTTTTATCCCAAAGATTTTGATGAAATGAAGCAGCCTGTATAAAACGCTATCTAGTGAAGCCTTGGTATTACACTTACAGTCATGATTTTGGGGACACAGGTAGTCTGATAATAGTGACATTTTCCCTAGAAGCTTGTTTTTTTTCAAATTTTACTTATTATTTTTGTCCCAATCTGTTTGAATTTTCGATAGTTTTTTCCCTATCGCATTGTTTCTTCTTATTTGAAGAAAAAAACAATAGATATTAAGAAAATTGGTTTTTGTTTCGATCTTCTAACGTAGTTCATGAAATTTTTGATTCATTTTCCATTGTAAATTTTCTTTCCCAGTTTCTTCCCTAAAACTTCAAGAATCGTAATTTTGTCATGTTTTTGAAAAATTTGAAATTAAAATATATTTTTTGAATTTAAAACTATAATTGAAAACTTCGTATTGAAACAACTAAAAACGATTTCTCGTTCATTTTTATTTATTCATATAAAAAAATGTAATTATCGTGTACGCAGGAAAACCGATTTCTGTTTCATACACTATTAAAAAAAAGAACCTTTGGTTTTTACAGTATAATACTGGCAGCCGAGGTTTCAATTTGAAACTAAAATGCACAGTAATAAACTGTAAAACCAGCAGTTTTACAGTTTATTACTGTAAAGTTAGAAATTCTACAGTTTATTGCCGTAAAATGTAGCTGTATTATACTATAAAAACAACAGTATAATACTGGCAGCAGAGGTTCCAGTTTAAAACTGTAAAATGTACGGTAATAAACTTTAAAATTAACAACTTTGCATTTTATTACTGTAAAGTTAGAAATTTTACAGTTTAGTAATGTAAAACTAGAAATTTTACAGTTTAGTACTGTAAAACTAGAAATTTCAATTTATTACTGTAAAATTAGCATTTTTTAGTTTATTACTTTAAAATTAGCTGTATTATGCTGTAAAAACAACATTCATTTTTTACAGTGCAGTCTGATTTGTTTATCTGTGTCACTTGCCCTCGGAGGAGCTTCAAAAAAGAAAATTGTTGTTTCATTTTCTTTACGTTTTTTTGGCCAACTCCTTTCAGTTATTTCTCCCTCTTTCTTTTTTCCGCTTTTCGTGACATTTGTAGCGTTTCATTTTCCTTTATACAATTAAAATACTAAGAATGCGTTTACTTGATTTTGTTTTTGAAGTAGCAGATTGCATGTGTGTGAGTTTTAACTAGGTTAATTGTTAACTTTTATCTTGATTTCATTACTCAGTTTTAAATTATGCTATTTTTGTTTTGAATTCACAAACATGATTCATTTCAGTTCTTTGCTAGAAAGTATCAAGACGATATTCTGACGATTATTTTACATATTTAGATCATTATTTTTTGCACAATTGCTTTAAAAGATTTTTTTTTCATATGTACCTTATGTAAAACTTAAGTGCGTTTAACTTGATATCAATTTGATCCTATTTTTTCTTACCAGTGGTTTATTTTCAGATTTTCCTACTTTTTAACGGAAAGACAATTAATGAAATGAAGAGTAAAGATTATTTTGATCCATTTGTTTTATTTTGTTAAATTTTTGCGAAACTTGTCCCAAATTTATTGCAATTAAGTAACGGTGTAGTTATTTACCACTTTAGTATATTAGCTGTTCACTATAATCAGTATAAATTTTTTTCGATGTAATTTAAATTTTATATGCTTTTTAGGTACGGTTGTACTCAAAAATTTATCTTTCGATATCTTGCGTTTTCTAATTGTTAAAATGAAATGTAATAAAATAACACCATTTGTACAACTACAATAAAAATTATGATATCAGCATAACAGAAAATTTTAAAAAGTGGCATGTCTACTTATTTACCGATCCAAAATTTAAGTACATTTTTAGTATTTCCGGTGTTACGCTTTAATAACTTCCATTATCATACCGCAAAACATTTTTATTGAAAAAATGATTAAAAAAAAAAAGAAAGCATGTCATGATAGTAGCAAAAATTATGAAACCGATACTTATTTTTCTTTATAAACCTACCTTTTTATTCCCCTTACCCCCCCCCCTTCTCCTCCGTTTATAGTATTTATATAATATAGTAGCAGGAATAATATTCCGTTGTTCTACACTTGTATTTAATTGCAAAATGATACACACAAGATACAAGTCAACAGTATACTTACATTTAAGGGTACTTCCCTTTACGCCTTGTAGCATTCCAGTTTACCATATGTTTTCTTTAGATAAAATGGATAATATACAGCTTTGGACGATTGAGAAATGCATGGACAAATAAAATGAAGACACAAAAATATGTTTTCACTTAAGGATATAAGTTGCATGAAGAAATATTTTGAAATATTTCCCCATTTATGCAATTATTTTCACAACTCTTAAGCTTTATCCATTGCAATATAGCTAAAGCAAGTCCTAAAATTCTGGGCACCAAAGGGAAAAAAAAATATTGCAAATTTTTTGCCCTGAGTTTCGTGTTTTATTTCCCCTCATTATTGATTTATTTTTCAAATGTATTTTTATTGTCTAGTGCTTCAATAAAATTTTAGCATAAATCTAGTATTTCTGGTATGTGCAAAAATTGAGAACATGTCTAAATTTTCATGCATTTCAAAGCACGTAAAAAAAAATCTGTTACATTTCCTGTATTTCAAGTACTGTCAGCCCCACATAAACGAATACTGTCGGTTCCAAGAAAATTTATTCGAATAAGTGGAGTACTCGATTAGGCGGGGATCTTTAACATTGCGATATGGTATTGGAAATATTCGGTTCCGAGATATTTTATTTGTATAAGAGGGGTATTCGTTTATCTGTTACCCGATTAAGCGGGACCGACAATATTTCCAGTATTGGTAGGCATCCTGAATAACCTGCATTATGCATCTTCTTCAGTAATACTGTTAGATTAAATTAGTAGTATAATAATAGTTTGTAGATGAGAAAAATTTAATGACGTAAGTGTAGTGGAAATTAATTTCCTTAAAACTGGATTGCAAATGTGAGTGATAGGTATAACGCAAAATGAAAAAAAAAAAGGCCAAGCCCGAAATGTAAAAGGCAGGTAAAATATGATTGATGCTGCTTTTTGCGGAACAATTCAGCCTCTAATGAAGAAAATTCTGCTTGGAAGAATTTCCTAATGGGTTTTCGGTTTTAAAAAAATGCAGTGGAAAATAAATCGCCTAAAAGTTTTCCTCATTTTATTCCATCTAGTCATTTTTTTTCTTTTTAAGTTATAAGCGTTTTTCATTTTATGTATCTCTAATCACAAATTTAAAAACATAAATTAATCACGGAATTTTTTTTTCAGACAATTTTAAATAGTTATCCTTTCCTTATATGGAATACATTGTTGTCTAAAAATAGATGTCATTAATATTGATTTAAGACATTATTTACTAGCTGCGTGGCCCAGCTCTGCCCGGTTTACATTAAGAATAAAAGTTTTGTCAAGTGAAGCGTTTTTAAAAGTCTCAATTAGATCCCCCTGTAAACGAAAATTGAATCAATTGCCAAAAATTTTCAACCCCCCTCCTCCCTTTGCAGGGGAAGCCTAAAAACAAGAACTTTATCTGTCCACAATCAAGAAAAAAATGGCAACACCTTTTTCTTACCAAGTATTTCTTTCATACCTCTTTTTTTTTTTTTTAAATGCTTGTGCAGAAGACTTTAAAAATTAGAAAGAATTGATTTTTACAAACTCAAAGTCTGTCTTTTTTCTGGGTGAAGTTAGCGGTTAGGAGTTTTCAAAACCTTCAGAAGGAAATCCACATTTTTTTTTAAATTCTGTATTGACATAATATTCGTTGACATAAAATCTTGATTGTATTCCTTCCATTGGGGAACGCTCGCTACTTGCGTTAAATTTTACGCGAATTCTATTTCATCTTTTCTTAGTAAAACTGGGAAACTTCTCCGTCCATCTCAAAAAGATGAAACTTATGACTGACGCGAACAAAAGGAACTCTCACACTGCGATGACAAATTCACTTTCCTTTCTAAAAGGGTCAGGGTGGGGTTGAGAAAGGGACAGAATCACACTTTCTTTCATGGTTATCGTTTATTTAATCTGAATTTTCATGAAAGAAACTCAACATTTCCGAGTTCTAAAAACATTTATACAATGAATGTTCAAAATGTCATAACCTTTGACACATAATTGCCCTGCAACATTATAGTTTGGATTAAAAATGGATATTCTTTTAACAAAATTAGTGTTTATATCTTTCTTTAAACGTGGAAACTTATTTAACCTCCGCAGACAGGATAGCATTGAAATGTTCTTTTGAAAAGAATATTTAACAAGAAACGGCAAAGTAGTCATGAAGTCTTTCTTAGATCACAAAAAAAGATGTATTGTAGATGCATCTATGAAATTTTAAACAAAATATAATGCTCTGTAACTTTAACCCTCTACATTAGAAACGTTTTCCTGTATTTTGGGTGATAGAAAAGTGTGATTGCCGCGGTTTTGAGTTGAAATGTTTTGCAAAACGACTACGAGAGTAACCCAACGAACGAAAGCTCAGTGGAAATTAATCTTCCTGTTAGCCGAAAAAAAGATAAACATTATCTACGTCGGAGGTCAACCTATCAGAGGAGCAATACACGCGTGATGTGATCATTTTTGGTAATTCATAAAGTGTCAAAGAGTGCTTCAAATTTCATTCAAGCAATGTTCAACGTTTTGACTCGCACGAAACGTAGTGTTTGCGAGTTTGTCTTCGACTGTACTTCAATATCTTCAGATGAAGCAGCAAACAATTTTTCCTAACTATACACTCCCCCCCCCCCTTTCCCCAAAAAAGCATCTAGAAGAGCATCTAGGTAACTTTAGCCCAAATGTTGAAAAATTAGTAGTCTTAATTGGAGTAAAGCCTTTTTTCAAGTTTGAGCTCGTAAAGTTGCTCACACTGAACTTTTCTGATGTAAATGATGGCTTTATTAAAGACTTTACTTTACATGTATCTTCAATATATATTGAAAAACCAATTGCCTAACTTCAGTAGTTTTGAACAATTAACTCTTGTAATTGGGAAAATAACTTGTAACCACTTTGAATTCGACTATTTTACACAGACATACCACATATTTCGCTTCTTTGAAGCTACAAACTGTAGAAGATATATTGAATGATAGTAAATTACTTACTGATACTGTGTAATGCTTTAAATGAATAAACTGATATAACACATAACAAATTACTCTACTAATACTTTTTCAATAATTGTGGTATGGAGTATGGTTATACATATGGTCATTTGTATTAGTTGTGCTACTCATCTACAAGCATCATTTTGTTGGCAGTATACTTAGGACGCTATATAGGCAATTCGAAACATCCGTTATTTTGGATCAAAACGTGTTTTTGCTATCTTGTCTATTTCGACGTGATATCAACGTTTAAATATTTATTAGCCTGGTGAAATTTTTAAATTTTTTAAAAGATTTTTAAAAAAAAGTTTCTTGTTTTGCCGATTTCTTTTACACAACACTAGATTTTTGTAAACATAATCTAAACTTTAGATTCTGGTGTCAATGTTCATCTATACTTTATAATTCATTTTTCTTTTTTTTAATTAGTTCGCAGTAAATCCAGATAATGGAAATCTAATATGGTGAATAGTACATATTTTTTCTCTTAGGTTTTAAACTTTTACCAATTTTTCGAAAATGTTCACCGAGTCGAAACTACGATCCGGTAATCCTAACTTTTCAAAAAGTAAAATTTATGGTCAAAAATACCAGATGTATCTGCTCGTTTCCAAAGGTGGATCCAACTTTTGATAGTTAAGAGGGGGGTCTTTATTGCAATTTAGGTCAAAGTGCAATATTCAACCCAAGAGCAATAGGCCTAAGAGCAATATTCAAGCACATGCGTCTGGGACAAATTTTACAAAATGTAATCCTCTTGAAAGCAGTTTTAGCCCAAATTTAGTTGAATGCGAGGCGATAACCCCCTTGACCCCCCCCCCTCCCCACCCTCTCTGGCTTTGCCCTTGACATAGGACCTTGATACATGCCATATCCAAACATACGAGACGAAGATGTTGTCAATAAAATCTTAGTGCAGATGAATGAGGAAAGTGAAATTATGGCGGCCATGAAATCACGCAAGGCAACTAAAACCTACAAGAGCTTTCTTTTTAACTACTTCCGTAAAGCGGCTCCGAATAATAGGGCAAGGTGTATATGAGAAACGGAAGCACAACATGCTTCATCTGTTATTCAGTCTATTACTTCTTAACCAGTGCCAGACTGCGGCGGTACATGAATTTCCGCACGGAAACTTTGAGTTAATGTAATGGCAGAAACTGTGCACTAAAACAGACAATAAATTCTGTTTCAGCATCGATTTTTGTATACTTTTTTTACTTTTAAATTGTGGGTTTTCACCTTGAAAGGAGCAACGTTCATCCTTAGGAGCCACTGTGAAAATCCTAGAGAGAGAATAACTCTTGTGGTTCTGGGGTCATATATGACCCCATTGTAATTTCTGTTTAATATATCTTGTTTTTCTCTTTTTTTTATTCAGAAGCCATCAGCTACAACATACATGAGGACTGCGTACTATGCGCTTTGCCTCCTGACAAACACAGGACAGATTTACGGCACAGAGACGATGAAATAAAATCCATGGGTAAGGCAGGACTCGAACCCGCGACCACTTGCTTGCGAAGAGAATACTCTACCTCTAGGCCCACGTGGTCCCCAATATATCTAGCTAATCAACTATTTGTTTTTAACCACCTTGCCGTTTATGTCGATATATCTCGTCCATTTAACATGTATTCATGGGATTGCCCAACCGCAGGGCGGTTAATGGCATTTCGTGCTTTTTGTTCCTTTAGTTTTTTTATGCTTTTCTTTTATTTCATTCTTCCCGAAGTTGCGTTTTTTGTACACCAGACCCTTGAGGTCAATGCCCCAGAATGCTAAAAAAAAGGACGTTGCAACTTTTGTCCAAAAGAACTGGATAAAAAATATAGTGAGAAATGCCATAAGTGTTTGAAATTCCCTTGCAAAACATCACCAAACATCCCTTAATTGAAACTCATTGATATTTATGCGTTGTTAATATTGCAGTAAATAGGAATTGATTAGATTAGATCCCTTTAGGTGTAATATACTTTTGAACAGTTTAAGACACTTTTGAATACTTTAGGACAGTTTTAGACAATGAAGCAGCAAGTCACCAACCCTAAGCCAAGAGCTAAGGCAGGAACACATGCAATTGGCAAGAGTGTATGCAATATACCGCCAATTCTGTTATTCCATCCAGGGACTGCATTTTCTTCCTAATGTTGGACTCATCAATCTGGAGTAGGGAGTAGCCGAGCTGGTGGCACACATTCTCTTGTATAAGCTAAGAGTATCAAACTACTTCATACCAAAACTCTGCCTTTCATTTATGAGTTGTGCAGTACCATTGCTGTCGCCTTTTGCTAGTATGCTAATTCTATATTAGCTACTAGTTTTTTTAGCACTCTTAGCTTTTATAATAGAATATCTGCCTCCAGCTCTGTTACTTCATATTCCAGACTGATGAGTCCGCAATAAGGACGAAACTGCAATCTCTGAATGGGAGCCGTGGTAGCCCGATCGGTAAGGCCTCGTGACCGGAGGGTCGCGGGTTCGATCCCAGCCGATCAAAGATCCAGTCTTCATTAATGGTGGCTGGGGGACGTTAAAAATTTCGTGGTCACAAAGTCCTACAAGTGAAACGATACCTCTGGGGGTGCTGGGCCAAGGTTTTGCTCGGCTCTTGGTCTGGTTCAAAAAGAGCAGAAAGTTCTTCAGGGCCCTATGCCGGTTGAACCACGAGTTGTAGTAGGTACGGGGGACACTGGAGTGTGAAATGAAATCCCTGGATGGAATAATCAAGTTGGTGGTAGATTGCACGTAGTTTTAGACAGTTTTGAGCGATAAAAACAACCTGTCCTGTCTAAAATATGTTTCGGACGTCTAAAACGCACAACCCTGGTATTAACACAAAGAAATCTGGTTTAAAAATATGGTTTAAAATGCTTTGAAAGTTACCGGGCCGCGAGTTTCGAATTCTTCCTCTCACACACTTGCACGTATAGTAAACTCTCGATTATCCACCAGCGGATTATCCGCGAGGATCTCGAGAAAAAGGAATCTTAGTTAACTTTATTTTTGTGGAGCAAACATTTTGTAGCAAGAAATAAACACAATGTACTTTTTTTTTTTTTGAAAAAACACGAATTTAAATTTTGTTTTTTCTCAAAATTTCTTCCCCACGAATGTGGTGTACTTCATCCAATAAATTATTTTACTTGAGCGTTGTTGTAAGTACCACTTCTTTATGTATTTTATATGCTTGAGAACCTGAAACACAAATAAATTTCTATGCTGTACCTATCGTCACTGTTTGTACACATCACGTTTTAAGTGTAATGCAATTATTTTTAACCCATTAATGCCTGACGTTTTTTTCCAAAGATATGTTGTATACTGGTTACAAGGCTACAGAACACACTTTATAATGGTTATGTGCTGCAATCTGTTAATAATGAATTGAAACAATACCAAAGTAATAATTGAACATTATTATTTGGTTGAAATGTTTATTTTTGGCAAATTCAGACACTTTTCGGACCGTCCCTAAAAAGGGACGCTAGGCATTAATGGGTTAAGCAAAAAACATTTTTTATCTTCTTTACCCCTTATTTTATGCTTTTTTCGGATTATCTGCGATTTTCGTTATCCGCAATACCCATGCCACCCAATTCCGCGGATAAGCGGGAGTGTGCTGTGCAGTGCTTTTGAGCCACCTCTTTTCCACGCTACGTGATTTATAAACGACCCCAAACGAAAACCGAAACTAGATGGTCTCTACATAAAACAATAAACATATCTAAGTAATTTCTTGAAACAAGAAAACGCAACATTCGGCGTTCGCACGCAACAATTCCCTGTCGCACCTGATTGGTATTCCTAGTCAGTAGAGATTTAAAAGGTCAGCCACAGATTTTTACGCGAGTGTCGAGACTCGCAAGACTTTTTTCACAACGACGCCGAAATATAAATTATCTCAATATTTGCTCTCGTTTCCAATGTCCGTGGAGGGGTATTGATTTGTACGAGTGGTTGTTGAACCACGCCCGCTTTTTAATCGAAAAAAGCGGAGACGTTTCTGTGTCACATTTTGATGACAATGTCAAGAGATTTTTTATTGGTGGTCGTCGTCTATTTTGCGTCGATTTATCGGTGTAAAAAAAAGAGGCATCCCAGACAAGCAACAAATGCGGCGTAATGGTATCAAGTTTAACAAAAACTAGCTTACTACCCGCCGCTGCCTGGGTGCTTATTAATACAATGTAGCTTTAAAAAATTATTTGAAATAGGTGAACCTTAAATTGATAATTCATCGTTAATTGTAATCTTACAAGGAGACGGCACGGCCGTGGGGTCGGAGATTCGGGTCAATTTTTTTTGTGGGGAAAGAGGACCATTAGTACCTCACGTGGTTGAAGTAATACGACGCACTACTCAGAAAATTTTGAGAAAAATCGATTTAAAATGTCCGATTTTT
>JAXGGA010002838.1:0-113588 GCA_038373865.1 Uloborus plumipes
GTTTCAATTACATGTATTGAACAGAACCAGATGAATGAACAAGCATTAATCAGTGTTTCTGAAACAAATGTGAAACAAAAATGAACAAAATTGAATCATAAGAGAGTCATAAACGTGACAAACAGTAAAATGGACATGTCCCCCCCCCAAAAAAAAAGAGATAAAGAAAGAATTTACTTCTTTCCTTTTTCTTTGAATTTTGTCCTATAATAAAATTTTCCCTGCAGAAAAATTATGTCACGATTTCAGAAAGAAGAAAAAAAAGGTAATAGCCAAAATTGTTTTAAATTCTTTTTGGATAATTACGGAGGGGACTGCAGCCCTGACAATTTGAGCAGTTTAGCATCAAAACCTGAAGTCTATTTCTCAAAATCCATAGTTCCGAAAACAGAACTATAGATCTAAAGGGATTTTGACTTAAAATCCTTATTTTGTATTCACTTTTTGTTCAGATCTAGTGGTTTCTGATCTATTGCCTTTAAGCCATTGGTAATGCAGCTTTTAAACATATTTTTTGAAATATAATTATTTTTCTTAAAAAATGAACTTATTGGGTTTTGATTCTAAAACGACTCATTTGGTTCTTGAACTATTTTAATTTTACTGTCCAATATTTCAAATCACTTGAATTTTCAATAGCTCTTTAAAACCTCCCATAAAACTTCACTTAATATTTTAAACTGAAATTTTGTTTTCAATTTTAGAACTTCACCGATGTACAGCTGAATATACGCTATTTAAATTCCAATGGACCATAGAAAAACTATGTTAAACTAATATTATTGTTATTGTTTGTTTCAGTAATAAAGATTATTGTCTTTTATTTGGCCCGCATATTCAATTCACAATAAATGTTATTTTAGCATTAATCGTTTGAGTAGTAAATGTATACTCCCCTAGTCTGGCCAGTGGCCAATTACTACTTTCTATTCAAACACATTCAACGCTCATTTCAATGAACCTGGTCACCAACCTTTTTACCATAATTATACACCCAAACAAACAATTTCATCAAGACACATTAAATATTTATTTATATACAAAAAAAAAAAAAAAAAATCTATTTTTATGTATCGAAGCAATGAGGTCACCCTCACCTAACGAAATAAAAAGACTGAAATTTTGCATAAAAATTGCAAAAAGATGTCTTTGACCGTGAATAACTAGTGTAATACAGTATAAAGTTAAAAGCAAGCTAACGGGACTGAGCAAAACCCGTCACGCTTTTTACGAACTCTGACCATGTTAACATGATGTCAATCTAATGGATTTGTCAACACAAATGGAGAATGGCAGATCAGAAAATTCAAATTTTAGTTACTACATTACAGAACCTTTTATCAGGAAACGAAAAAAACAGGCACATTTTTTTCAATTTTCCTGCTTTTTTTTGAAAACTAATTTTTGAAAAAGGAGTTTTTTTTTCCCCTAATATAAACGTTTTCTTTATGAATGCCATATCGCGCATGATTCGAAAAATTTAGTGCAGAAACAAGAAAAAATAAAAGGGTCAACTTGCAAACGGGCCAAGACTGAAAAAATTCCTGAACGAAAACATGTCAAAAGCCATTCATAAACTTTTTTCAAATTTCATTTCAACTGAAAACTAAAGAAATAAACGCTGATGCATTCTATTGCATTTTTTAAAACGTGTGCAAAATTAGCCTATTAGAACAAAAACCCTGTTTTTTTTAATACCCACTCTAACCCCTGTATTCCTGTTTATTAGAGACTGTCCAACATCTTTTTTACGAATAGAAATTTCTTTTCGCTGAATTGTCAAGAAATGCTTTTGTTACAACACATTTAATTTTAGAAGTTCGAGATTAATAAGTTTGTTTTTTTTTTTAAGAATCGGAAAGTATTCCCGAGAATAATGTTTGCCCACTTAAAATAAGTAACAAAATATCCTGAAAAGTGCATAAGTATGTATGTAAACAGTGCCTATGTTTTGAAGTAAGCAAATTTGTGTAATATTGTGAATTATGAAGGAAAGGCGACGTCCAAGCTAATTTTAAATGATTTGGGGTCAATACATGCAAAATCATACAGGAAAACTAAACAATGTTGCTCACTATTTTTGATTTTTAAAACTTTTTGCCTGTTAATTAACTGTTATATTGGGAGCATGAAACAATGGTTTAAAAAATTTTTAACCTTCAGAATTTTTTTTGGCAAGCACTTTTCAGTAGCTACGGAAGCGACTTTTCGTGAAAAGAGTACTTTGTAAAGATGCTTATAACTTTTTTATTTATAAATATATCAAAATGATTTAAAAACCACTTGATTGAGCAAAAAATGATCTTAATTTCTATACTAGTTATTTTTCTGATAATTAGTAACAAATTTGTGTAAAATTGACTTAAAAATAAGATTTTTTGTGTGAAATTTTACATTTCTGGCATAAAAATGTTAGTAGAAGGAATTAAGACTCACCCTTACTTTTTTTCCCTTGAATAGATATCTCATAGGACTATTCCCAGAAGTAGTGTGAAACATTTGAAGACAGTCCTTTTTTTTATATAATTTGTCAAACTTGGCATTTTGGAGAAAAAATGCTAACTTTGAGATTTAATATCTGAAAAGGGACTGAATGAAAATCTACAAAAATTTAACTAGATAACCTTCTTATAGTAGTAAATATGTAGCAAAATTTTTATGAGTGATATCGTTCTAGTTTTAGAGATATGGAGCCGCAAAGTTGACTGAAAAATCTCATTTTGACGCCAAAAAATCATCACATAATGCAAAATTAATTATTCTCATATTAGATGAGTTTTTTGTGGTATAAACTAACCCTTTTATCAAAACATATAATATTTAAATTTATTTTCCATTTACAGAAAGAAATAATTTAGATATTATGCTTTTATAAATGCATTTTTTTTCTACGTGTTAGTCATAAAAACATGATTTATTTTCCACACTAAAGCTGGGCTTTCACGGTCTTTATGCATCTAGTGAGCAAAGAACAATAACAATTTTAATCTAACCTACAACTCTTCATTCATTTTTAAAAATTTAAATCGTTAAAACCCCCCTACAGCACCAAAAAGTCTCTCAAAATCCGAATTTAAGCTCTAGATCCTGCCATTTTCCGTGAGACTGCGTCTGTATAACAGCAGAAAATGGCGGACGTATTTTCGCGAAAAAGGGTAGGATCTAGAGCAGTGTTTCCCAACCTTTTCAAGCTCATCACCCCTTCAAGATGCTGACTGACACCTATCGCCCCCCCCCTTCTTTTTTCTTCCTCGAAAAAACCATAATTTGGAGCAAGTGAACATCTATAATATTAAAAACATAAGTACCTAAAGGAGCGGTAAATTCTTAGGGGGCGATAGGGGGGCGATGGATATTTAAAAGAGAAAATAGCAGTAAAAAAGGGTAACGAAAACCGAAATTGTAAATATGTACAAAACAGCTTGTTCCGTGTTCAGACAATTAATTACACGTTAAGAAAGAAACAAATTGAAGTTCAAGCGCTTCCTCTTTGCACCTCGGATTAACCTTAGTGAATATTTTATCATTCACTGTCAATTTTATGAATTTTCAGATTTTCAATTTATTTTCCTTCCAATTTTTTGTTTCAATGATTTTAATTGCCCAGATTCCAGAGAACAAAAGAAAATAATTTCTTGAAAAAAAATGTACTTGTGTTTTTTAATAAGTACATCTATGATCTTAGTTAAAGGTTTCCCTTCAAATGATTATATCAGTTCGCTTCGTGAAAGAAAAAAAATAAAGGTGTTTTATTTATTCATTATTATTTTTAGTTTAAAACTGATTAGTCATAGTATCTTTATTGCGTACATTTTACTTCAAATTAAAATTAGGTACTTATATTTTTAATATTATAGATGTTCACTTGCTCCAAATTATGGTTTTTTCGAGGAAGAAAAAAGAAGGGGGGGGGGATCGATAGGTGTCAGTCACTCAGTCAGCATCTTGAAGGGGGCGATGAGCTTGAAAAGGTTGGGAAACACTGCTCTAGATCCTACCCTTTTCCGCAAAAATACGTCCGCCATTTTCTGCTGTTATACAGACGCAGTCTCACTGGCAGGATCTAGAGCTTAAATTCGGATTTTGAGCGACTTTTTGGTGCTGTAGGGGGTTTTAACGCTTTAAACTTTTAAAAATGAATGAAGAGTTGTAGGTTAGATTAAAACTATAATTGTTCTTTGCTCATTAGATGCATAAAGACCGTGAAAGCCCAGCTTAAGAGTGGAAAATCATGTTTTTATGACACACGTAGAAAAAAATGCATTTATAAAAGCATAATACCAAAATTATTTCTTTCTGTAAATGGAAAATAAATTTAAATATATGTTTTGGTAAAAGGGTTAGTTTATACCACAAAAAACTCATCTAATATTATGAGAATAATTAATTTTGCATTATGTGATGATTTTTTGGCGTCAAAATAAATGAGATTTTTCAGTCAACTTCGCGGCTCTATATCTCTAAAACTAGAACGATATCACTCATAAAAATTTTGCTACATATATTTACTACTATAAGAAGGTTATCCAGTTAAATTTTTGTAGATTTTTATTTAGTCCCTTTTCAAATATTAAATCTCAAAGTTAGCATTTTTTCTCCAAAATGCCAAGTTTGACAAATTATATAAAAAAAGGACTGTCTTCAAATGTTTCACACTACTTCTGGGAATAGTCCTATGAGATATCTATTCAAGGGAAAAAAAGTAAGGGTGAGTCTTAATTCCTTCTACTAATATTTTTATGCCAAAAATGTAAAATTTCACACAAAAAAATCTTATTTTTAAGTCAATTTTACACAAATTTGTTACTAATTATCAGAAAAATAACTGGTATAGAAATTAAGATCATTTTTTGCTCAATCAAGTGGTTTTTAAATCATTTTGATATATTTATAAATAAAAAAGTTATAAGCATCTTCAAAAAGTACTCTTTTCACGAAAAGTCACTTCCACAGCTACTGAAAAGTGCTTGCCAAAAAAAATTCTGAAGGTTTAAAATTTTTTAAACCATTGTTTCATGCTCCCAATATAAGAGTTAATTAACAGGCAAAAAGTTTTACAAATCAAAAATATTGAGCAACATGGTCTGTATGATCTCACATGGATTGACCCTTTGGGGAACACGAAAACGAGAAACAACTTTCGCTGCTTCTACGAAAATAGAATAAAGAGCTATAAGGTCTTTGACCAGAACCTTTCTGCAAGGGATTCTGGGAATAAGGTAGGGAAATCGCCTTTTGTCAAAAACAGGTCTTATTGAAAACCCCATCTTCAATTCCGCATTTCGCCGCATCCTGCTTCAGCCCAGGTAAAAGAAGGAGCATGCATAAACCGGGCCGTAACTTTTCTTTAGAACATTTTTGAAAACCCAGTCTGCTAATATCCCAAAACACCTCAAGAGGAGGCTAGGGGCAGTGGCGTAGCAAGAACAAAATTAAGAGTGGGCGAATAAATTTTGCGAGGCCTTTCCCCTGCATTTTGAGATCAATTCTGCCGTGGGCAGGTAAAGGGCAGTAACTGCAAATTTTTCGATTTTCATTTTTTTTGCATTTTTGAAATCTATGTTACATTAGTTTTATGGTACAAGCATCTTTTTTTGGTTTCTGATGAAAAAAAACTTTTTTAACCAATGGTAATTAGCAGTAACTGCATTTTTCGTTACTTTGGGCAGGTAAACGGCAGTATCTGCATGTCTGCAGGATGAACATAATATGAATCGCTGTGCAAAACTTGCTTCAAGCCGCAAAAACCGTTTTCCTTTGTACCTAAACTGAGCGAAAGAAGGGGTGCTCAAATGGGAGGTCATGGGAGGTCATTGGTTGCACTTCAATGTTCCCAAGGGCGTGTTTTATTCCTTTTTGGGGTGAATCAGTGTAAATATCCATGCAGACTTAAGTGATATTAATTGGCGTTACCACTTGGCGATGTATCGCTAAGCTTTTGGTTGCCAAGTGCTTGTCGCCAACTTGGTGACATATCGCCAAATTGGTGACAAATTTGGCGAAAAAAATTATTTTATCAGTTAGGGTTCAATTTAGCGCTATTGGCGGTATTTTGCGAAAAATCCACTGAATGATGCTAAAATCGGCGATATTTAGAAAATGAATCGTTGTAAATCATTTTTTGCATTGTTTCGTGGCACATTAGGGACGTAAATGTTTGAATTGTTATCTTGCTCATTCCAAGCACTATTTTAACACTTAAGTCATCTACTAAGAAATTTACACGTAAAAGGAAGTAGTGTGGGGTCCATACCAGATTTTTTTCTTTCAAATAAAGTTTCTCTCCACTAGTAGACAATATTTTTCACGATTTCATAGATACACAAGCAAATCTTGGCAGACGACAAACAAAAATGCAGCAATTAAATGATTTTATTTACATTGTTTTGTTTTCTTTTAATTACAGTTGCTTTCATACTAACAGACGATAATTTTTGCAGTTTAATACCTAGCTGTTGCATTTTTAACAGTTCTATGAAAAAAATCGTCAGCACAACAAGCATTTCAAGCACTCTTTTTTTCAAAGTGATTTCTTGTTTTGATGCAAAGTACAAAGCATTAACTGATTTGTAGTCATTTTAAAACATCTGGTGTGAAGACCACACTACTTCCTTTTATGTTTAAATTCCATATTAAATGCCTCAAGTGTTAAAATAGTGCATTAGAGTGAGCAAGATAACAATTCATACATTTACACCCCGAGTTTGTCACGAATCAATGCAAAATAATGTTTTATAATGATTTATTTTCTAAATATCGCCGATTTTAACATGAATCAGTGAATTTTTCGAAAAATGTGCCCAATATAGCGCCAAATAGAATCCAATTTTTTTTTTTAATTCATTTTTTCGCCAAACTTGTCGCCAACTTGGCGGCAAACACTTGGCGACTAAAAGTTTGGCGATATATCGCCAAGTGGTTGCACCAAATCATATCACTCAATCTGCATTGAAATTAACATTGATTTACTCACAAAGGGGTAAACGACCCCCTTGGGAACATTCGAATGCAACCACAAGGGGAGGTGCACAACTAGACCACCCTCAGAGCCTACATACCAAACTAGAAGCTTCTACGGCACATAGTTTTTGAGTTATGCGACATACATACATACATACATACGCACATACATATGTATATACAGACGTCACGAGAAAACTCGTCGTGATTAACTGGGGCATGGATGAAAAGGATATTTCGGCTGTTTATATGTTAGTACATACATATGCACGTGCTGATAGGTCGAAAAAACTACTCAACATTCATTCGGGGGTGAGCAAAATCAAAATTTAGACCGAATTTTGAGTGAAATTTTCTTTGTGATCACATTACTTCCTTTACTAAGTAAAAGGAAGTAAAAATGGCTGAAGAATCATCAAGTTTTGCTTCATATTTTGCATAATACAATACAGTTTCATTATATTTTTTAATTATATTTCGCTTTCGTTTATATTAAATCTATATCAAGTGGATACACAGTATTTAGGTGTATTTTTAAATAAAACATATCATTCACGATGCAATAATATATTTCGTAATAACATACCTACTCCGCATGTTATCGTATATGTAAATACTGGACATTTAGTAGCATACTGTGCAGTTACTGCCGACTGCCAGTCAATTCCGCATGACAAGTAGAGTGAAAAGGGCAGGTAAACGGCAGTATCTGCTTTACCTCTCTCTTCGCTTGCAAAATCAAAATTTAATCGATCACCTAAAAAATATAGTTTTATAGTTGTTTGTGGGACATCAAAAACGCGTTTCTTCAAATATCTCGAAAACTCATTTTTGCAGATACTGCCGATTACCTGCCCACGGCACAATTCTAGATTAAGTTATTTAACTATTCTGAGTACAAAACCAAACTTCTCGTTTTCGTTGTTAATCATAAAAATTAAAATATTATACATTTTAAAATATATTTAAGACGAAAACATACAATGTGAAATACTTTTGGGGGAGTTTGAAATGTTTCATTTACTTAACTTTTTGGCACAATATTTTGATCAAGAAATTAAACTAATAGTTCGAAAATTCGTCTTTACAAAATTAACATCAACAAATAAAAGGGCCTGAATAAAAAGGGGAGAGGGGATCATTTGCAACAGGGTGTAAACGGTGTGTGTTGGGCTCGGTTTAGAAATTTTGGGACAGTAGGCACATTACATTTGCAGGGGGGGGGGGCTTTACTTGTACAATTTGAAGAAGTAACCGTTGAGTTTCAACAAGTGGTGCGATATCGAAGTCTATGTTTTCGAAACATCGATGTTTTTACCATCGTTGTTGGAGTGTCGATTCTTTTTTCTAACATCGATGTTTAAGGTCCGATGTTTTTTCAGTCTCGATGTTTTATGCTTGAACTAAAAACATCCATTAAAAATGTGAACGTGTTTGCAAATTACAATTATGACGCAAGCTTTATTATTAACTAGTTATTGCAAGATCTATCACATCGGAAAGCTTTATTTACTCTTAGTTAGTCATCTTAACTGATTTACTAACTTTTATGCTTTTTATATTTCAGTTGAAAATTAAAAGAAAAAGTTTCAAAACATTCCAATTGATTTGTATTGGTGTTTTTTGCATTTTAAATGTATGTTTTTTTTTCTTTACGTTACTTAATTTGTAATGCTAATACTTATCTATCACTATTATTATCAACTTTTCTTGGACAGCTCAAAAAACTTCTTAGTTACTAAATTGATTACTGTGAATTTAGGTCTAGCGTTAAAAGATTTTTTAGAGTTTTATGTTCTCGAATATTCGGTTGAAAAGGTTCAATGTTTCAGAACATCGATGTTTCTGGGTCGATTTATCGATACCATCAATATTTTAATTTCTAACATCTATGTTTTGAAATATCGATGTTTCACCTCTAGTTAAGATCGTATATAATTCCGTCAGTTCACCTACGTTGCTACCGGCAGCAGTGTTATTCGATCTTTATTTCACTCATTGCAACTACTTCACACATTCCAACCTTCACTGAAAATTAATTTGGATAAAAATTTCTTTTCCTGGTTTTGTTGATGAATGTGTTGAGAAAAAACATTTTCTTGTCCTTCAAAATATTGGTGAAACAAATTTAGGAATACCTTGAGTTTGGGGCCTTAAGCCCTCAAATAGGGGGGGGGGGGTGACTTATGGGTCTATTTGTAAATTAGACTTTGGATGTAAGCAAACTCGTTCGATATATTGCAGTTCGTAATTATCTAACACCAATGCATTCGCGCATTTGTTTAAACGTGATGAAATAATATTTGGTTTTAATTGGTTATTCTTTCGTTCGATTCTATTCCAACTTAGCGGACTTCTAGAATAGTCCTTCAAAATATTAGTGAAAAAATTGACCCATGGTGGCTGGTCTAAGAGGCGCTAGGACGGTAAAGCCCGATTAACTTATCAGGAGGCCCTAAACCAACCCTTTTGAGGGGTCTCATCTAGTCAACCTTACAATTTCAACCATTGGCTAAAACAATTTTAACTATTTGGGAACTCCTAAAAAGCGCTGGCTAAAAAGCCCAGTAGCTTTCGGCCACTGCCTAATCTGTAATCAGGCTTTGTTTTCCGAGCCATTCGAGCCTTTTGGTAAGTCAGGCCCTGAGTGTACAAAAATGATTCCTTTAGTTCCAGATCGTAGTCACAGGACCCCACCTGACTGAGAAGTCTGTGTACCATTAAACCATCACTACTTGGTTGCACATTTACTGCAATAAATATAGAAAAGAGCCTCTAGAATATCAATTGAAACAAACTTATGTTCTTAAGAAAGGTAGATTTAGATAATAGGACTGTGGTTGAGTAGTCAAAAAAGATCGAATTCGGAAGTAATTGGTGGAAATCTGGAATTTTTTTAAATCTATTCTTTGTGGGTCTGTAATGAATATCCTAAGTTTTCCCCCTCCTATTAAGTGAGCTTTCGCCACAGCGTCCAAAATAGTGTGAAAAAACACCTGTTTTTTCATTAATTCCACAATATCTTGAAAAATACTCATAAATAGCCAAACATTGAAATAAGTTTGTAGAACATAAAATTTTGAACAAAATGAGTACCTATAATATATACTATTGTTAAATATTACGCTCACAGCTTAATTTCAAAGTTCTGTATAAAATCGCCAATCACGCGTTTCAACCCTTTCCCGCTCCCACTGTCCTTTTCGAACTCACCCGGGAATAGAAGACCGTAGTGCTAAAAACCTAGTGGTGTTTTTCGCCCTGTGGAACTAGCTACACATCTATATGATCACCAAGTTGACATCCTAGATGCTACTGAAAACAATTTATCAAAATTCATCACAATGTAACTGAAAAATTAAAAATAATCCAATCTTTATACAGAACTTGATTTATTTTTTAAAGGAAAATGCAAAAACACTTACATTTTATTTCACAAGAATTATTAACTGGAGAAAATGATAGACTTTAAGTGACTCAATTTGAATTAGAAAAGAATGTTGAAAATTTTTTAAAAATCTGGTTTGCTTTTCTTGAAAGTAAATCACTATTTTTTTTTAAATTTCTACAATTTATGATACTTAATGTATAATACTAAATGTTCGACTAAATACTCTGGGACATAGTAATATATGAGATGCAGTTAAGAAAGTCCGAGCCCAAAGTGTCCCAAATTAAACGTTTTAAGGACATACGTGTATTGAAAACATGCGTTTCAACAGTTCCGCTCCCTTAATGCCTTTCAACCACGCTCTCCACGAAACAGCTTCAAGTTTTCCTTCCCTCCCTCCCTTCCTTCCATAACACCAATTTTCACTAAATAAATTTAATAAAGATTCTTGCATCTGAGATCAAATTAAAAGAAACTGAAGATGTAATCCAATTTGGTCTTAAAAGATGAGTAGAATATGCAAGTAAGAAATAAAATACTAATGGAGTTTCAAACTGCAATATACAGGGTGTTCCAAGTTAACCTTCATGACCTCTATTTCCTCAACCGTTCGTCCTAGATGCATACTTCAATTTGCAAAATTGCTCGAAATGAGGAGGAGAGTTAAGATATGGAAAGTTTAAAGCGAAAAAAAAATAATTGGTTAAGAAATGAAAAATTTAACTTTTTATAGGGGCTCCGGGCATCCAAACTTATGTTTAGGGAAAGAATCTCCATTGAAAAATAATACTAACACAAAAAAAAATGACACTTGTGCGACCAAAATCCATGGAGAAATGAAACATGAAACTTTATGACTTATACCACTTTACACTAGCGTTATTTTAAGTGATTTTGGGGGCCATATACAAGCGCATATCCAATGGTCTGTTAATGTTTGGGGCGGCATTTGGAAAGGAACGTTAGTGGGACCCTTCTTTTTTGATGGCCCGTTAACCTCTGAAAAGTATAACGATATATTACGTGGATATTTATCTGACTTTCTAGATAATCATGTTTCTCTCGCAGATCTTACCAGGAAAGTACGCGATCATGGAATAATGAATTTTTTTTTAATGAGTACCAATCGAAAGAGCATCTTAAAACATGTTTCTGGACGCACGCGTTTTTGCCCTCGCGCCCCCGTTATCGAAATATAAGGTCCTAAAGTCAGCTAATTTTTTTTTGAAAAATCGCCAATTTTAGCGAGTTATAATGAAACTGGAAGCTGCGGTGCGATTACACTATTTGCGTCCAACGGGAAACTTGATTCCCATTTTTGGACATCTGCAAAGCTTTTGAAAGACGGCTTTACAATAATCTTTTTTTTAAGTATTCGTACAATTCTGTATATGGGGGGGGGGTATATTTGGGGTTTTTAATTGTAAAAATTGCAAATATAAATTTTTTCAAACCACTTTTCTTTTGGTGGGTCCCTTATAACTCAAAGTGAGTTCTCCTAAACATTTTTGTCAATTGCATCACTGGGTATGTAAGAATGGTTTTCAAAAAAAAAGCTCAAAATTTAATGAAAATGTTTTCAAATAAAAAAAATCAAACAGGAATGAGGTGTTTTCTCTGAGATATTTCGAAAAAAAAAATGTTCGCTCGAATCGAACTTGTTCCTTCAAAAGTTATAAGTGAGGACAGGGGAAAAAATCGGAAATTCAAAATTGAATGAAATATTATTCAAATTAAAAAGTCGAATGTGGGAGTATATTGTCCTCACTAAGATCTTTCGATTAAAAAAAAATCGAATCGGACTATGCACTCAAAAGTTATTACGGGGGGGGGGGGGCAGAAAAACTGACCAATAGACAGACTGATAAGTACGCAATTTCCGCAGCTCAAAACCCAACTTTCCTATTTTAAATTTCTCTGTGTATTTAATTATTTTTATTAAGTTGCACTTTTTCGACTCAATTGTTTTGAGCGTTTTTTTTTCCAGTGCATCAGGCCTTCTTTCATGATTTTTTTTTCACCTATTTTCTACTTTTACAGAAAAGTAAGCTAAATTTTTTTAGTCTTTTCCTACCGGTTGAACATATCGCAGAACTAGTAAAAGTTATTCTAGTGTTTTTAAACAGTACGAAATTAACATACAATATGTTTTACATTTACGTTACAGAGACTTTTCGCTACAGTGACCAATTTGTTTCAACGGCAGAACGGCAGGGGTTTTTACAATGAATGCCGACTCTATTAGTATATTTTAAGAATAGAAATAATTATTTCCCTCTACCATTGATTTAATTTCCATCGTGGATATAATTTTGCAAATATCGATATTTGCTAAGTCGTTTTCTTTTAAAAATTATTTATTTTTTCTCGATTTCAATTTTAAAAAATAAATGTTTTTGCTAAGAGTTGGCAGATAGTGAAACTTCTTGTATCGATTTTTTTTAAATAAGAACTGATATCATAATCTATGACAATTTAATTTCTACCCCTAAGATTATTTCTTTCATTTTTTGTACATGAGCTCATATTAGCTGCTTTTCATACTTCTTTAATTATCCCGAATTATTCATTTAGAAACACGTGCAATATATTTTAACTTATAATAATTAACACATACAACTTAGTTTAGTAAAAAAAAACTTCAAATAACTAAAATTCTAAAATGTATTGTTATCAATCGTAAAAAGATAAAACTTTTAACTTCTTTGTAAAGTTTTCGCTCCTCTGGATAAAGCTCTCTGCTTTCCACATCACAGTCTTGATCAGCATTCTTTATTTTAGCTCATACAAGTAAAGGATTAACGTTAAACATCTTTTACTTTCTTTGCGAATGACCAAACATGGACATGATGCGATGCCAAGCAAGCAGCGGAAGGGAGAATCTGGAGCTAGCTTCAATTTACTTGCCAAGTCTTCAAATTTGGCTCATTTTCGGCCGACTTTAAGACCCCTTATCTCGAAAACGAGGGGACGAGGGCACTAGATCTTTGGGTCAAAGACATGTCTCAGCATGTTCTTTCGAATTGTACCATTTTTAACTTTTTTCATTATTACTTAAGTCGAGTACTTTCCTGGTTATAGTAGAGGGGCTATGGTCCAAAATATAGCCGGAAACTGCATTTTGTGATAAAAGCATGAAAGTTGGTGTGTATGTAGACAATGTATTTACAAACATTTTTAGAAGGGGAGCCATTCCGAAATCCCCACCCAAACCCCTCCGGCGGCCATTTTTGGTCAAAAAGTCCGAAATTGCTTTTCTTATTTCTTTTTCAAAAAACACCTTTTTTATCACCTTATTAGAGTTCAATTATATTAAACAAAGATTAGAAAACAGTCAAAATAGCTTAAAACTGATTAATTTTAATAGTACTCATTAGAAATTCGTTTTTTTCTAAAAAACTGAAATTGATCAAAATCTTCCAAATTGTTTTCAGGGGCCGGTTTAAGGGTGTCCAACTATGTATCTGAAAGCACTATATTAAAGAAAAACAATTTAGTTGCATTAAAATCCCAGCAATCCGAACCCCAAAAATCCGAAACTTTGGAAAACCCGAGCATATTTTTTAAAACCTACTCATAAAAATGTGTTGCAAAACTGAAAATAAAAACAGAAATTAAAAATCATAAGCAAAACTAGTACTTTTTCAAAACTTAAAAAAAAACCGTTTGAATTGTTCCTTAAGAATGAATATTTATCTTTGATTAATTAAAATAAAACCAGTTTTCTTTATGGACGAAAAAGGTAATAAAAAAAACTTCAAACATTTTGAAAGAAAATACGCAATGTCATGGAAATTTCACTCACATTCAGCAGGATTATAAGTTACGCTTGCACCTATAAAATAGGGGGGAGGGGGAGGCACGATCATATTTTTATACAACTGCGAAATTCTAAAGAAAAAGCTTTAAAACAAATTTCAAGTTTTTTTCTCATTAAACGATTTGAGGAGTTTGTTCTCTCTAAAAGATGAGAGAAGAAAAAAAAAAATTGCTGTAATAAAGAGTTTAGTGCTGTGTTAATTAAGCAACTTCTCTACTACTTATCATATTGTGCTGTTATTGAAAAGTAACCCTTTATAACAAAAGAAACAACTGAATTTCAATATAAATCTGAGCAAGCAATTATATACAATGATTATGTGTAATGGCTATATACAAGATGATTTTTCGTAATTGAACTGGCTAGTAATTTACATAGATATACAACATTTCCCATTGCAGAATTTACACATTGGTGCACACAGTCCATTTTTGAAGCACCAACAAGTTTTTGAGAGCAGTTTGTTTTACACTTCCGTGACGTAAATTCGCTTAAGACATTTCACCTCTTTCAAGAATTCATTTGTTAATTTAGTTTCTATGAAAAGCATTTCTGACTTATTTAATCCATCAAAATTAGATTGTGGTGGTTCCTTCACTGAAAGATATACTGGATTTACAAATAATGATATACCTGATGTGGTAACTGAGTGACCTTTTTAGAAGATGGTATTTCGGGAAATACAAGAGGAATTTTTGAGCCTTGCTGCTGAAATGACACATGCTGAAACAATGAAATGCTTGTTATATGGAAAGAGTCCTTGTTTGTTGTACTACTAGAGTTATAATAAAAATTATCGTGCGCAGCCGGTGTAAAAACAAAGATCCTGAAATGTGAGGGAAATGTAGTTTTATATTTATCAATTTGTTTAACTGATGCTTTGCAGAGTCCAGTAGAAATCTTTAGAAGCCTTGAGTAAGAAATGAAAAGTTCCAAAATATGCATTATGTCAACAAGACTTTTTCTTCTAGTCTGTTCGTGTACTTTAATGGCCAAATAAACAGGTATTGGTTGTTCCTTGTTTACTTGATGCTTGATAGTTTGCTTTGTTAGTTTGTTTGAAGTATATATATATGCATATTAAATACAACTGACAAATTGCAAGTAATGGTTGAGAAGGAAGACCATCAATATTGCAAGTACCATATAACAAGTTATTTAAAAGGACGGAAGAAGAGGATCAACAGTTTCTTGCTGACTCTTCAAATCCGCCTTCGACGCTGGCAGTTGACTTTCAAATGCATGTCCTAGTGGTCTCCTAGTACTGGAGACACATATTGATTCACTTAATATTCAAAGCCTGATTTCTCTGCATGCATATGTCCATGTCCGAAGTGTGATAATATCTTTGCTCTAAGCCCGGTATTGTCAACATCATTAGCAGATTTATTTTCGATTGATAAATTGTGTTGTAGCATAAGTCTTCTATTCCTTCAGAATAATATTTTAGTAGAACGAATATTCTGAAAATTGGATACTTATGACCTTTGTTAACTCTAAGATTTTGTAAGTAAGAAATTACTCGGTGTAGGGCAATTAATTCAATTCGTGAATAAATATTTTCCTCAGAACAATCATTTGCTGTCCTTCATGAGTGATAAAGTTTTACAAGTAAAGTTTTACGAATGCAAGTTTGGTGGTACTTGCATTCTTGAGCTATTATGTCAGCTTGCGCCAACTTAGCAGTGAGCGTACTGTCTGCTTTTACCAACACGCAATTTCGTATTTTCTGTCAACTGATTTCGTCAGAACTAGATGTAACTCCTGTCTATTTTCACCAGACTTATCAAAAAAGAAACACAAATCTGGAAAGGATGAAGTGCATTTCTTTCTCTTCTGCTGAACTGAAGCCTCTTCAAAATGTTTACTTACGTGGCACTCTTCAAAGTTTTCCTTTCTTTTTCTTTCTTCAGCTCTTCTGACTTTTGTACTGTTATACCTCAAGATACAAGATTTATGCCACTTATCCCTCTTTTCATTAAATTTTTCCGATACAAATAATTCTTCAAATTTAAATCTACCTACATTTACGAAGTCTGATAATTGCCTAATTTTTGCTTACTTTGACAGAATTTCGAACATTGTTTCATAACCTCAGTGCAAGACTGATACATTTAAAGTTGCTTCAGGGCACAATAGATTATTTTGGAGTTAATTTCGAACAGAAAATAAATCTTATCCAGTAAATATCTGTTGTAATAATTTTGGTAAAAACAACATTTCCTGGGGTTGTTTTTTACCAAACATAACCCTTGTTTGCCATTTAAACTTTTAAACCATTAAAGCTTTAACCATGCCATTTAAATTTTTAACCATTAAAGTTTACCATTTAAACTTTAACACTTAAACAAAATTAAAATAAATGCATTTAAAACAATACTTTTGAACATGTAAAACCACAAGACTATGAGAAACCGTAACTTATAAAAATATGAGCATCTTTCCTAATCTCGATCTATATAAATAGCATTTACGGGAACATATGAACAATGACACATGTTACCAATGATAAACACACTGGAAAATATTCGTCATCTAATGAAGAAAAAAAATCAGCAACGGCAACAATAATAAAAATTAGAGGAAAAATAAATTTAAAACTAAAACTTTAAAATTTCTGAAATTGAAACTTTAAATTGTATTTTGGTAGAATCATGCTATCTTGACATTAACTTTTCCCTCAAGTTCTTGTGCTTTTGTACCCTTGGGGAACATTTTCGATGATGTGTGCTTGGTCATAAAAATGAGAGGTATGATGACTGGATAATTGGACGGTTCGGTCAATTAGGATCCGGATAACCGGCACCCTACTTTTTTTTAAACATTTATTTAATGTATATTTACATTCTTAAACCATTAATGCATTTATGGGGGGAGGGAATTCACTTCCACGACTTTATTCTTAAAAAATATCGATTTGCCAAAAAAGCATTTTTGGGTTGTTCTTTTTAAAATTAGTCTCTAAGTGGAGCTTTAAAAGATAAAAAATACAATAAACGCCTATGTAATGACATAGCCAATGATTTAAGAAGAAAATAATAATAATAATTACAAAAAAGCGCTATTTCTAGTTTTGGACCAAAAATGGCCGCTAAGAGGGGTTTGGGGGGGATTTCCGATTGGCTCCCCTTCTAAAAATGTTATTTTATACATTATCTACAAACCTACCAAATTTCATGCTTTTATCACAAAATGCAGTTTCTTTTCCCGTAGCCCCCTTACTATTAGTAAAATTTGGTTTCAACATGACGGGGCACCGGCACATAAACCAGCAACTACCAGAGCACTTCTATGTAGTATGTTTAAAATTAATATCATTGGATATGGAGGTCTTTTGGAATGGCCCCCTTGATCCCCAGATCTTAGTCCTCTTGGTTTTTTCCTCTGGGGTTTTTTAAAAAGTAAAGTCTACGAGGTAGATTCATTGAGCAAAATCGATTTGCAGAACCGCATTTTATGCGCAGCGAAATGTGTCAATAATGCTTCAAAACGTACAATCAGAATTCTTATCACGCATTCAACTATGTGTTTTAGTAGAAGGAAAACATTTTGAGCAGCTATTATAATCGATTAAAACAAATGATATTCATTTCTAACACATTGTTTTCGCAGATTGTTTTAATTTTTATTTTGATTTGCAAGAAAGCAATGTAAAATTTCTGTGTTTAACTTTGTATATTATTTCTTACCAGGAAAGTACTCGACTTAAGTAATAATGAAAAAAGTTTAAAATGGTATCATTCGAAAAAGCATACTGAGACATGTCTTTGACCCAAAGATCAAGTGCCCTCGTCCCCTCGTTTTCGAGTTAAGGGGTCTTAAAGTCGGCCGAAAAGTAGCCAAATTTGAAGACTTGGCAAGAAATTGAAGCTAGTTCCCGATTCTACCTTCCGCTGCTTGCTTGACTTCGCATCATTTCCATGTTTGGTCATTCGCAAAGAAAGTAAAAGATGTTTTACGTTAACCCTTTACTTGTGTGAGCTAAAATAAATAATGCTGATCAAGACTATGATGTGGAAAGCAGAGAGTTTTATTCAGAAGAGCGAAAACTTAACAAAGTTACAGTTTTATCTTTTTACGATTGATGAGAATACATTTTAGAATTTTAGTTATTTTAAGTTTTTTTACTGAACTAAGCTGTATGTGTTAATTATTATAAATTAAAATATATTGCACGTGTTTCTAAATGAATAATTCGGGATAATTAAATAAGTATGAAAAGCAGCTAATATGAGCTCATGTACAAAAAATGAAATAAATAATCTTTGGGGTAGAAATTAAATTGTCATGGATTATGATATTAGTTCTTATTTCAAAAAAAAAAAAAAAAAAAAAAATCGATACAAGAAGTTTCACTATCTGCCAACTCTTAGCAAAAATATTTATTTTTTTTAAAAATTGAAATCGAGAAAAAATAAATAATTTTAAAAATAAAACGAATTAGTAAATATCAATAGCTGCAAAATTATATCCATGTCAGAAATTACATCATGGGAAGAGGGAAATAATTATTTCCATTCTTAAAATATATTAATAGAGTCGGCATTCATTGTAGAAATCCCTGCCGTTCAAACAAATTGGTCACTGTAGCGAAAAGTCTCTGTAACGTAAATGTAAAACATATTGCATGTTAATTTCGTACTGTTTGAAAACACTAGAATAACTTTTACTAGTTCTGCTATATGTTCAACGGGAAGGAAAAGACTAACAAAATTGTAAATCAATACAAGTTTTAGCTTACTTTTCTGTAAAAGTAGAAAATAGGTGAAAAAAAAAATCATGAAAGAAAGCCTGATGCTCTGAAAAAAAAAAAAAAAAAAAAACGCTCAAAACAATTACGTCGAAAAAGCACAACTTAATAAAAATAATTAAATACACAGAGAAATGTAAAATAGAAAAGTTTGGCTTTTAGCTGCGGAAACTGTGTACCTGTCAGTGTGTCTATTGGTCAGTTTTTCTGCCCCCCCCCCTCCCCCGCAATAACTTTTGAGTGCATAGTCCGATTCGATTTTTTTTTTTTTTGATCGAAAGATCTCAGTGAGGACAATACACTCCCATACTCGACTTTTTTATTTGAATAATATTTCATTCAATTTCGAATTTCCGATTTTTTCCCCTGTCTTCACTTGTAACTTTTGAGGGAACAAGTTCGATTCGAGCGAACAATTTTTTTTTCGAAATATCTCAGAGAAAACACCTTATTCTTGTTTGATTTTTTTTAATTTGAACATTTTCATTAAATTTTGAGCATTTTTTTTTAAAGACCATTCTTACATACCCGGTGATGGAATTGACTAAAATGTTTAGGAGAACTCACTTTGAGTTATAGGGGACCCACCAAAAGAAAAGTGGTTTGAAAAATTTATATTTGCAATTTTTAGAGTTAAAAACCCTAAATATATCTCCCCCCCCCCGAAAAAAAGACAGAATTGCACGAACACTTAAAAAAAATAATTAAAAAAAAACAGGAGGTTCAGTTGTCACCTCCTGGGCCCCTTAAACAAGGGACCTGCTTTAATCGCAAATAGTAAGATAAAATTTAATTTTGATGTGTTGTTTAAAATTGTTTTTCCTCTTTAAAAAGCTTTCTGCTTTTCATGTCATAGGCTTGATAGTAGCATTTTGCTTTAGACCTTTGCTTATTTTGCAGATGACCAAAAATGGGAATTAAGTTTCCCGTTGGACGCAAATAGTGTAATCGCACCGCAGCTTCCAGTTTCATTATAACTCGCTAAAATTGGCGATTTTTCAAAAAAAATTAGCTGATTTTAGGACCTTATATTTCGATAAAGGGGGCACGAGGGCAAAAACGCGTGCGTCCAGAAACATGTTTTACAATGCTCTTTCGATTAGTGTTTATTTAAAAAAAAAAAAAATCATTATTCCATGCTCGAGTACTTTCCTGGTTAGATTTCACATGTTTCGTGTGTTTAATATCTTTGTATAAAATTGTATAATAATTTACCTTGTCTTGTTACGTTTTGTAATCTTGTAGTATCTGTACTTATTTTTGAATACAATGAGAAGCGAATGTTTTCTGATCATGGACGAAACAAATTTGATTATCGTACCTAATCTAAAAGCTCGTTATTTCTCTGGCAGGGCGAAAATTTTCTTTTGTCAATTTATTTACTGGCCCTGCACAGTTAAAACGCGAATATCTCCGCGAATTTTGATCGCACAAATGTAATTTTTTTGCGTTAGTATTATTTTTCAATGGAAATTCTTTTCCTAAATATAAGTTTGGGGACCCGGAGTCCCTATTAAAAGTTAGATTTCGTATTTTTTGACTGAATTATTTTTTCGCTTCAAACTTTCAATATTTTAACTCTCTACCTCATTTCGAGCAAGTTTTTAATTGGAAGTATGCATCTAGGACGAACGGTTGAGGAAATAGAGGTCATGAAGGTTAACTTGGAACACCCTGTATAATTCAAAATATTGTAGTGAATAATCTGGAAGAAATCCCAAATTAACAGCGGACTTGACCGTAAACGTTGATACCGCAGAAAATCTGGTGTGAAAGGCTTGTCAAGTGAATTATCATTTTTTCTTAGAAATGGAAATATTGAAATAGGTCGGCCACTTCCGGGAATCAATTTCATTTTTAGCTTAAGGCAGGGACCAAGTGCATCTCGTATAGAACATATGCTTATGACGTCCCAAGAATTTCTTCCCTTTAACTCAGAGAGGGTTCTTCTCTAGTTCATCAAGAATCACTTCAGCCTCAGGATAAAAAACAAATACAACATCTGGTTTTACTAAAACTGCTTTATGCAGCTTTTTAAGTGCTTATTGCCTCTTTAGCCCTGTTGCGTGTTGTTAGGATCGTTGAAAAGCCAGTAGAGGTATTTCTTAGCATCATTTTCCTCGTAGCTTAAATTTTCAGATTTAAGAGAGTAAGTGACAATTAGCAAATGAATTTGACATATGCAACAAAGTTTCAGCATTCATAAAAAAATAAGCGAATTTAACCATTTATTTGAGGTATAAAATATGTCAAATTAAGTGAGAACATTAATGTTATTGTTTCCTATCACCATCTCAACATTGTTATAATTTCACATGTTTTCAAATATTTCAGCAATGCTCGGCGTATCATTTCAGGTGACCCACGTGTACAAAATTGTTTGAAAGTTTTATACCTGAGGTCTTTCTCTATTAAACATAAGTAAATAAGAGCTAATTTTTTAAGTATGTGATATTGCTCTTTCTACTTCAAGCTATCGCAACTGCATATATTTTTTATTATCGCATGACTAGTACTTTTCAAGTTATTCTTTACTGTGTTGTAAATTTCTTTAATGTTTCATTTCGCATTCACTGAAATGCAAAAGTTGAATGTTCATTAAAAAAAGTCTGCATTTTTATTTTTCACATATCGTTTGTTAAAAACAATCATTTTGTAATGAATACTGCTGATCGAAAGAGAAAAATTGTATGAGTTAAAATCGGGTATTATTTTATTATGCATATACTCTTAGTAACGATTTTTGCACTTTTTGCTGTTATAGCAATTTTTACGAATTTCTTAGTTTGGTTTATGTGTATGATTTTTTAAAGCTTTTCACTGATGTTTGGACAATTACTTCCAGTTTCTACGGCTATTTACTTGTTGTACTTTTCTACACTCGCTATTTTATTCTGTAAATAGGAATATAATAACTTTTTTAAAGTCAAGATCATTGCAATTTGTAATTCTTGTTGTAATAATATTTTAAAATTTAATAGTAATCTTTTGTTTTTAATGTATGCATGACCTTAAAACATTGCATTTGTGACACTTTGTGCTCAGACTTTCTTAACTGCATCTCATATTACTATGACCAGGAGTATTTAGCTGAACATTTAATATTATACATTAAGTATTATATAAATTGTTGAAATTAAAAAAAATTTTGAACATAATTTTCTAATTCAAATTGAGTCACTTAAAGTCTATCATTTTCTCCAGTTAATAATTCTTGTGAAAAAAAATATAAGTGTTTTTGCGTTTTCCTTTAAAAAATAAATTAAGCACTGTATAAAGATTGGATTATTTTTTATTTTTCAGTTGCATTGTGATGAATTGTGATAAATTGTTTTCAGTAGCATATAGGATGTCAACTTGGTGATCATATAGTTGTGTAGCTAGTTCCACAGGGCGAAAAACACCACTAGGTTTTTAGCACTGCGGTCTTCTATTCCCGGGGGAGTTCGAGGAGGGACAGTGGGAGCGGAAAAGAGTTGAAACGCGTGATTGGCGATTTTATGCCGAACTTTGAAATTAAGCTGTGAGCGTAATATTTAACAAAAGTATATATTATAGGTACTCATTTTGTTCAAAATTTTATGTTCTACAAACTTATTTCAATGTATAGCTATTAATGAGTATTTTTCAAGATATTGTGGAATTAATGAAAAAACAGGTGTTTTTTCACACTATTTTGGACGCTGTGGCGAAAGCTCACTTAGTAGGAGGGGGAAAACTTAGGATATTCATTACAGACCCATAAAGAATGAATAGATTAAAAAATTTTCCAGCTTTCCACCAATTACTTCCGAATTCAATTACCCAACTACTGGGCTATAAGGATTCAGACAAAACCGAGGCTACCTTAATAAGCGAGTGCGCCGAAAGTTTGGAAAAACTTAGATCCTCTAAAAAAAGAAAGAAACGAGCCTTTCGTTTCTTTCTTTTTGAGACGAGAAAAATTAGTATTTTCATCTGAATGGAATCGGGAATGCTTAGTAAAATCGTGTCTCGGAACTAATAGTCCGTTTGCATACTGAAGGAAAAAGACCCTCCGTGGGAAATTTGATGATGAAATTGTGGGACCACTTTTAATACATTCCTTATGGCCTATATAACTATGCCTCACTGGGTGTTTTTCTTGATTTCGTGTCAGACGGCCTGTATGACGTCATCAATCCAAGATGGCGGCTTTGCACTTGACACTGATAAGTATTTGCAATTATGTCTCAATTTTTGGGTATTTCGTGACAATTTTCGGTGAAGTTACTTATTTAATATTCTATTACTATTATGAGTTTACTTAAAATATTTTATTATTTTATTAAATAATTTTTTTGTAATTCTTCGGATAAATCCGTTTTTTTATTTTGCCATTCAGAATAAACTAGTTTAAAAGTACTTCGGGTGAGTTTTCGCAGTAAAATACTGTTAATTTTAAAACTGAAATTACTAAACATTATTTCAGTCGAACCTCGTTAATTCGAACACGCTTATAACGAATCACTGCTAAAGCGAACTACATTTGCGATCCTAATGTATTTGCACATAAAACTATTTTATTGTTTTCCGGATATGATGAGCTGCGGTTAATTCGAATTAACTTTCCAGATTCGTTTGAGTTCGTTTTAAATCGTTTTACAATATTCCTAATACCCTATGTAATTATGCCTTACAAATAGCTTTTCTTTTACTTTTTAGAGCGCGTGTTTTATTTCATTAGTGTAAGATATTCCCCCAGCAACGCGAACAGTCCCCCGTATAGGACGATTTTATAACCCTCACCCCTTACCTCTTTCACTGGATGTGAATATCGTATTAGATCGGGGGTGCTCTTAAGGAATTCGCAGGGAGAAGAGAATAGAAAGCTTCTCAATATAGAAAGTATTGTTTGCCGGTTTGTTGGTGAATCCTTTTTCAATCGGGCGATATCTTCTCTCCCAGAAACTCATTTACATGCTACTTTCACCCCATCTTCAAAAAAGGCAAGACTACAAATTAATTACAGGCTATGTATTTTTTGACAGAGTAAGAAGAAGTGTCCATCAGTGAAATCCACAGGTTATGATAAAGTTTTAGACTGCATTAGGAAAAGAGCAGAATGGAATGACAAGGAGTATAAATGATAGATTAACGAATGTGACCGTAGAAGAGTTAAAAAATGAAAACGCATCATTGCATGTAGAATGCTAAGAGAAGTGCACTCATAAAGTTAGCATGGACAGAAATAAGAGATTCTACGAAATGGAAAAAAACAAACCATCTTGCTCTACTTCCATTCATAAAGACAGTGTTGTAATCTACACAACAAGATCAAAAATAGTTGTTTGTGACAAAAAAAAAAAGTGTTTTTCTGCTTCAAAAAAGGGAGTGTAAGAAAACCATTGGTGGCAATAAAAACAGTTTCTGCATGTCAACAATTGAAGAAAGCAATCGAAATTTCCAAAAATAAAACTTTCAAAATTTAACTCAGTGACTGTACAGTGTACAGATCCAGGAGACCCTCATACAAAGGTCATTTTGTATGACAAACCTGGCTGGGCTAAATATGAGTATAATGTATTACGAAAAAATTCCGATCATGACGCAGATACATATTCACAGGACATTGCCAATGAAGCAACAGACGTAGGATTTCTGTGTGCATTAAATGATTTTCTTGTTCAGGGAAATTTCACAACAATGGCAGACCTTGAATTGATTATCAGTCAATTGCAATTAAAAATGGAGGTAAAATTAAAGTGCGAAAAGATTAAAAATCTCATTAAAGATGAAATGGATGATGCTATATTTAGTAATCCGAAAAGAGCAAATGTGTATCTTTTAAGGCAACTGTAGATATTACCTTCGCTAATGCAGAAGATGATTTTGTAGACATAGGGAAAAACATGGGAACTATCTTTGAAGCTGCAAACCTTTTACGTAAAGCAGTTCTATCTCATCAGAAATGGAAATTTACAGGATCACGTAAAAAGAATCAGACAGTTGATGCAGTTCCAACTGAAGATGATCTATTTTTTAAAGGTGCTGCAACGGAAAATTCGAAATTAATTCTATTTCTGAGGTAAAGGACAATATCGTGCTAAATAAATCTGAAAGACAGTCACACATATTCATGTATGAAATACTCTCTCCGTATGAAGCATCAAAAGAAACTGTTCTTTGACACACCCAATATAAGCCATTACAAGTTGGTGCTGGCCTTACTATGCACTCTGCAATTCGAAGCAAATTTATTGATTTTTTTGCAGAAAATAGGAGTTTCTATAGATTATGCTAAAGTTCTGCGTTTGGAAACATAGATAGTGAATGAGGTAATTAAATGAATGTATGAGAGTGTCGAGATCTATACTTCTCCTGATCTGAAATAAAGGGAAGATTTTTATTTTGTGCTGCAGATAACATTGATTTCCTTGAAGACACATCTAAGGGGAAAGGTACTTTGCATGGTACTGTAATAGTACTTTATCAACAGAAGAAAGACTCTGATAGACAAATTCCACTTTCTCTTACCACACCTTCAGCATCCCGTTCCCTTCTTACATTACCTCACTCCTTGACTGAACTTACATCCTGTAAAATTGCAAAGACAGTAAGCCCATCTTTTATGGGGTTTAGCAAAGAAATTTGCATGCTGCTGTCTACGTTTTCTGAGCCAAATTCTTCTAAAATTTTCATTAAATTTGATTTGTTTTGGTACAATTTCATCGATCCGTCTAAATTATAGACTGTGGAACAGCCGAAAATTCATACGCGCCTAGTACTGTTTTTAAATCAATGTCTGCTCGGCTCCTCGATACAATTAGCAGACGTGCAAATAATCGATCAGCTTTTAACTGTAGAACAGCGTCAGCTATATTTGTTGCAACTTATTTCATGCCAACTTTTTTTTTGCAACTTTTTTCATGTCTTTGTTTTACAAGATGTAAGTTCAGTCAGGTTGTGAAGTAATGTTAGAAGGGATGCTGAAGGTGTGGTAAGAGAAAGTGGAATTCTTTAATTGCTGACATGCAGAATCTGTTTTTATTGCCACCAAAATTTTTCTTACACTCCCTTTTTCGAAGCAGAAAAACACATTTTTGTCACCAACAACTATTTTTGATCTTGTTGTGTAGCCTACAACACTGTCTTCATGAACGGAAATAAAGCAAGATAGTTTGCTTTTTTCCATTTCGTATAATCTTACTTTTGTCCATGCTAACTTTATGAGTGCACTTCTTGTAGCATTCTGCATGCAATGATGCGTTAAAATATCAGAGACGCAGTTAATAGCAGAGAAATTAATCATCAAAATTATCCCAAACGACTGTAACTCAACTCTGGTGTCAAGTCACAAAATACTACAGTAACACGCCGATCATCCGCGGAGTAGTGTGGCCCAGTAACCACGGATAATCCGAAAAATAGGTAAAACCGATTGTAGTGTATGCAATGTCTAAAAAAAAAAAAGTCAACAGAACAACACATACATTTACATTATAGCTAAAAAGGATAATATTAAATCTAAAAAAAGCATCTTTAAAAGCTAAAAGCAACCAAAAAACGCATCCGCATTTTTCTGCGATCATTAAATCATCACAGTAACAAAAGAAAGCATAAGAGTGAAACATCCACGGATAATCCGGGCCGCGAATAATCCGACAGCAGATTTTTAATCGAAAGTTTACTGTAACTTGCTTGTTCATACATGAATTTTCTTCCTTTTCCACAAGCTCACCCACCGTTAGAGTTTTTTAGTGGGATTTTAAACTGTTGTGTTAAAGAGCTGAAATCTCAACTTCTTTACTTAATTCCGCCAATTCAATTGATCTATAGCATACTTCAAAAGTTATCGATTGTTGCTTCTGTCATTAAAAAAAAGATTTAATAGAGTGACCGTCGCTCGTCGCTTATATGAATCACGTTTGTTCTAAACAGTTGTGATTCGGTAAAGCAGTTAGTCAAAAAGCTAGATTTTATTCTGTTTTTCACATTTTGAATCATAAAGCGGTTGTTTCAATTAAGAGCAAGAATCTGAGAAACTGTCACGCCTAGAATTATGAGGAGATTCATGACCTCTCAGATTTTTTCCAAAAAATTACTAATGTTTATTATCTTATGGAAAGACCAAATCCAGAATGTTTTGTTATAAAGTTGAGTTGTTTAGTTTTTATGGATCCCTAAAGGTGAAGGTGCGGCATCAAAAATTAAGCGGATTTTCAAGACATGGAAGTTGCTATGAGCAAAAGCTCTTACCAGGAACTGTTGAAATCCAATTTTCTTTTTGTATATGGAATATAGAAGGTTGAAACTTTACAAAATGAATGTTAAATTTGAGGTAAGTTGTTGCCGTAAGGTCAGTGAAGGCCCTCAAAACAAGGCATTTTTGACGTTTTTTTAGCGTTTTTGAGGTCCAAAAACAGCTTGTACATTTCTGTTGCCACGGTAAAAGTAGTGCCATTTGAAAGACTAGTGTAAGCACTTTTAAATAATGTATAAATAACCGAGGAAAGTTCAATGTGCTTTTAGTTGCGTAAGGCCGAAATATGAAAAATGTCATATTTTACCGATATTCAAACTTCCTCTGCCAACAACATATTGAAATATTTTTTTTTGTCAATGTCACTCTATTCTTTGTCTTAACAGAACAGTTGAGTCCTTTGAGGCGAAATGTAAAAATTTTTTTACGAAAAATGCACAGGAAAAATAACATTTTTTGTAAAAAAAAATTTTACATTTCGCCTCAAAGGAATTAACTGTTCTGTTAAGACAAAGAATAGAGTATGACATTGGCAAAAAAAAAAAATTCAATATGTTGTTGGCAGAGGAAGTTATGACCGTTTGAATATCGGTAAAATATGACATTTTTCATATTTCGGCCTTAAGCAAATAAAAGCACGTTGAATTTTCCTTGGTTATTTATACATTATTTTAAAGTACTTACACTGGTTTTTCAAACGACACTACTTTTGACGTGGCAACTGAAATGTACAAGCTGTTTTTGGACTTCAAATATGCTGAAAAACGTCAAAAATGCCTTGTTTTGAGGGCCTTTATTGATCTTACGGCAAAACTTACCTCAAATTTAACATTCATTTTGTAAAGTTTGAACCTTCTGTATTCCATATACAAAAAGAAAATTGAAGTTCAACAGTTCCTGGTAAGAGTTTTGGCTCACAGCAACTTCCATGTCTTGAAAATCCGCTTAATTTTTGATGCCGTACCTTCAACTTTAGGGATCCATAAAAACTAAACAACTCAACTTTAGAACAAAACATTCTGGATTTGGTCTTTCCATAAGATAAACATTTGGTAATTTTTTGGAAAAAATCTGAGACGTCATGAATCACAGGCGTGACACTCTCTCAGATTCTTGCTCTTAACATCTTATTCAATTAACTGGCGTCCACTACAGCAACTAATTTTGTGTGCTAAGATTTTGCTATTAGATAGTTGATAAAATCGTACTCTGTTTGCAACCGTAACCTAAATATGTTTTTCTAATTCTCATTCAATAAATTTACTTTTTGATGAATTGTCCTAGTTATGTACTACAAAACCTGACTGAAGCCCTTGATTATAAAAACTTGAGTTTACTGCAAAAGTCCCCCCCCCCCCCTCCAATTCGTTTCAGAATTTCGTGTGCTTTTATAATAAAAGTTAAGGGAGATTTCTACCAACTGTTTTGTGATTTGAAGTATGATTAATTCTTGTATAATTTTGGTGATGTAAATACTTTACAGATTTTTTCTTTGTTTGCGTTAGTTTGGGGTAGAATTAGTTTCATATCAATCAATGCTTATAGGCGCACTTGGATGATTAAAATATTTATAAGCGTTTAGAGGCTAGTTTTGAAAAGTTTGAATTGGCGGTACTTTGCAGTGGGGGGGAGGGGCATGAACAGTAGCGAATCACCCAATAGGCGCATGAGGCGCGAGCCTGGGGCCTCAGAAAAGTAGGGGGCCTCGGAACCGTGAAATGTTATTTTCAAAAACAAAAATTTTAAATTTGAGGATTTGCCTATGAAAGTCACGAAATTGAGTGGAAAATGCTCAAAACATACGAAAATTGATAGTTAATCAAGAATTTTAGGTGCGGTCTGAAGGCAAGAGGACTGATTGGTGATTAATCCCAAAAGGATCCTGCATTTAAGCTGGGCCCTACTAACCAATAGTGAGGCCCAAAGCCCACAATAATTTGAACCCCCCCTGAAAATTCAGTGGCAGAATTCAGCGTGGCTATAGGGGCCCCGTTAAAATGCATTTTGAGGGCCCCTTTGTCCATCTCAGCACTATGTAAATCATTTATCAAGTGCATTTTTGAACCCTCTTAATGGCTCCAATGGTTGTGGGGGGCCCCCTCATAAATGAAATATGGTAAATCGGTTACTGGTAGAATGAATAAAGATTTTCTCGTTCAAGGAAGTTTTTTTCTCCAACTATTAAATTGTTAGTTTTTGTTATTTTTCTTAAAAATACTGATATTGTTTGCATTCCTTTAATGCTGTGCATAAATCTTTAAAAAATTGAGGCCTCTTAGAAAGATGGGACCACAAGCCTAGGCTTAGTTGGCCTATGTGGTAATCTGGCTCTGCATCAAAGGTGGTTTTGTTTAGGTTTTTCCAGGAGGAAAAACTGGAATAATAAAAAAGTGTGTTACTTGACAAGGTTTCAAGTTTCAAAATATATTTGTTTCTTTCATTCAGAAAAGCTCTTTCAAAACAAGCAACATATCACATTTCGTGTTCTACAATCGGCAAGTGAGAAGTGTTTTTAATCTTACGATTTTTATAATGCAATTACAAAAATGTTATGTATTGGTTATTGTACTTACATATATACCTTTCGAAATAGTACTTAATACATATTATATGTATACATAAGTCTTAACGTTTTTTCTATTTTCCTTCAAGGAAAGTAAATACAAAAGAAAAATAATCGAAAATTACTTATTATAACATAATTCTAGATGTTGCAACAGTGGTTGTTCTTCTTTGTCATGAAACGCAAGGCCATAGTCGGGGGAGGAGGGGGGGTCTTGAGAACGACCCCCAATTTCAATGTTTTACATGCTATGAAAAAAGTGAAACAAAAAGTGTGTAAACGGTAATTTCTAGTGGGGGGAGGGGGTTCGGCTCCGGATTTCCTGTGTGAGTCTCAAAATGTTTCCTTTTATTTATTTGTTCTCAAATATTATTACTGGATTATTTAGAGTTTCTGACTAAGTGCAGCAAGTTCAAGTGTAGTGATGTAACTACTTAGCGCCTATCCAAGCGAGGGTTGCACCAAATCTCCCCAATAAGACAAAAAAAAAAAAAAAAGAGAGCCCAAAATTAACTTTTTAGGGCTTTTACTTTAAAAAAAAAAATTTCGGGTGAAAGCCCCTTTCTCAACTATTCCACTTAATATCACTAAAGGTAAGTTAAAATTGCATTTCTATTATATTAGTTCCGAAAATTTACGGAAGGATAGCAGCCGCGCTTACTCGCTTCGTCTCCCGAAAGCGGTCCGCCCCGGGTCGGGACTTTTAAGAGGGGGGCAATTTAACACTTCATTTGAAGAGAAAACAAAGATAACAATTTTTTAAATTACGAAAGTATCAAAAAAAAAAAAAAAATAACAACACATTAATCATAGGGCCTTGGTGACGGGATCCGGTTAAAAGGTCTAAAACTAAAAGGTCCACGAACAGAATCTGGGTGACATGGGAAAATAGCATTTCCCTACTTTTGGCTGATGCACGACACAATAAGGGGCAAGGGGGTGGCATTGGAAGTAGCTTCATGCATTGGAAGGTCAAGGACATGGGTGTCAAAGATGTTTACTAAAAATAGCTGCTGCTGCTGTTTCATCTCTCTCTCTCTGTCTTGTTCTAGAAGGGGAGCACTGCCCTTATCTCCTCCCTTCCATTTTATGGTTGCCTAATTGCGCCTTCAATCCTTGGGGGGTCAGTTTCTTTAACAAAAGCATGGGGCATAAGAGGCACCGAGTTTTACAACCATGTCTAGCTTTTCCACAAAGCATGTAGATGGGCTCTATCTGCTTCTGCTTCCTCTGTTTCTCTTATCAGATGATGATACTACCAGAATTTACTTTTTCCTTTTTAAAGAAAAGGGGATAATCGTCAACACTGTCAGTGAGGGTGGAGAAAGTTCGGAACAATTTATTGCTCTGTCATGAGGCAGTGGCGGGACCCAGGGCGGGACTTCCGTGACTCGCGTGGACATTTTCCTGGGGCAGTGGCATATATTTTAGAGTTAGCTTTGATTGGTCACTTTCTCTCTCCTAAGGTATACATGAAAAGAAAAATCATTCACAAGAGATTTTGGTTCTATTTATTTCAATAAGGAAGCAAACATGGGGCAGCCGGCTTTTTTTTCTTCTTAGTCTCTTTCTATCCTCTTACTCAGCAAATAAAAATGAATTAAACCAATTTATGCAACATCTTTTTACTCCTTTTGTAGGGTAAGTAAATTAATTAAATTGATTGTTTTGTTCATGTTCGTCGTTTCATTTTTTTCTCTTGAATTTAACTAAAGGAATGTAGGATTAACTGAAGGTTTACTGTAGGAACCGTGAATGCTGAATTTGATTAAAATTTTATTTCTTCTTTTGTAATAGAAGAAAATTTAATTTATGAATAATGCATCAAGTTATGTTTTATATAATTTCATGTTCATTATTTAAAGATTAATATGATTTTAATGTAACAAATTAATTAAAAAAGTGTCAGTACTTAAAATATCAAAATTACTTGTTATAATCATTTAATTATTTTTCTCATTCACGTGCTTTTGAAGGTTGCTCCATATTGCATTTCTCAAAATGTTTTTAAAAATATCTAATAATGATTCAAATTTTATTACTGTTGGTTAGTACAAGCGAATATCTTCATTAGGAAAAATGCTTTGTGATTCTCAAAATGATGTACAAACCATTAACTCAGGTCTTTGACGTGATGGTAAATTTATTTTCCTTCTCGTAATCGAAGATTTCGTAGTAAAAAATATTAATGCGCAAGTTTTATTATCATTCAGGTTCACAATTTTAAATATATTTAGTATAGTTACGACTAATATACTGGAGTTCGTAAAATTTACGCAGTTAGAAAATGCTTAAAAATTCCTTGTGGTACTCTTTTTTATAAGCTTATGAAATTTATTTCTCATTCATGTGTATAATAAACATCTAATGGCTCAAATTGCATTTATCATAGGTTCTTATTAGTACCAAAGCAATTTTTTCATGCTAATTATTTTGTTTTAAAAGGAGTAGAACTTCTGCTTAAACCAATGTTTCCTAAATATTTTCATGGTCTCATGAAAAACCTTAGTGCGCTAAGCAGTTTTCATTTCGGTATTTATATAAAAAAAAATGTTTCGTGACACTTAAAAGTTTTATTTTATTCAGAAATTTACTCGAAAATTAGAGCTGTAAACAATATTACCAAAAAAATTTAAATAACTGCAGGTTCTTTCGTTGGTGCTTTTAGTTATTTTGATTACGTTTCGTTAAAAAAATACCTTCATAGGGAATAGAAATGTTGCAAAACATTTCCCTTGAACTCCTCATTTTTACATAATTCAAACTCTTTTTAAATAAGATATACAAAACTACTGATAAAAGAAATACAAAAATTAACTTTTTACGCATTTATTAGTACAGTTTCAGTTTTTGATTAGCCAGTTTTTGTTTTGAATATTTCTCTTCACTTTCTGTTGCACTTGCTTTTCATGCCAATCAAAAAATTTCCGCTTACAAAGTTGTAGTACTGTGCAGGGGTGCAGAAAATGTTTTCCCTTCCAACATTTTCCCGAATCCGTGCGAAAATTTCCCCAAAGTTTAGCGACTAACCCCTAGTAACGATCCGTGTGTACTAAACTTATAATGGGAAAGCAGAAAATGATTTTCGAGTCATTTTAAAAAGAAGAAATGATTATAATTTGGAAAAGAGGTTTCCAGATTCCCTTTTAATTTTTCGTAAAAAATTTTCCCCAAAAGACCAAAATTTCCCCCGATCTAGGATTGCCGTATTGGACATATTCTGCACCCCTGGTACTGTGTAAAACAAAATAAGTAATATTAACCTTCTAAAAAAGTACATTTTTGATTTGATTTTTAAGCATTTTTTTCTTTTGAAATAACTTTATTATATTTTAACTATAATAGAGTAAGTATTCTGTAATATTTGAAGTTGCTTGCAACTGTAAACAAAATTATAGAATTCCTACAATAACTTTTTAGTGCATAACCTAGATTTTTTGAATCAATTAAAGGTCCAATTACTATTTCAATTACCTCAAGTTTTTTTTATATTATTCAAGGCTATAAAATGTTTATAGGTCTTGAGATTTTATAAGATGAAGAAGATAAAAGCATTACAATCTACAAAAGTTTGTGGCGGAAGAAAAGTCGTCCTTAATTCAACCATTACTCAGCCATTGTTATTTTTGGAATTTTTATCTAAAAATCTAGTAGCTTTTTCTGCTTATAATTATCTTTCGAGATGAAAATCGTATATGAGCAATAATCATGTAACTAGATGAAAAAGCTGCCCAATGTCTGATGTAGCCAAATAGAGCTTCAGAATCTATTTTTTAAGAGGAATCTGCTAAATTTCCATCTCGTTCCTCTAATCTCACCAAATATTATCTTACTTGAGTTTTTGAAGCCATATTGTATCAAAAGTTTGAGAACTACAGAGCTGTCTCTTTCCCTCGGAAAAGTCGGACAGAAGATCCAAAATCAAAAAGTCGAACCACCTCCCTCAGCGTCATCAAGCGCAGATTTTATAAAACTTCAAAAAAAAAAACTTAAGTTTTAAATTTTCGAAGAGATCTTTACCACTGAACATCTTAAAAGACAGCCTAAAGTACCGTAAACTTTTGCGTAGGTCGTTCATGCACATCTGCACCATTCGTATTAGTAAACTATCCATTTGCCCCCCCCCCCCCCCGTCAATAGAAGGGCCTCGGATCAGGTTGCGCCTGGGGCCTCAAAATCCTATGATCCGCCACTGGGCATGAAAAAGCATAACATATTGAATAGGGTTCATGTAATTGATTCATTAAATGAAGCTTATTTTTCTGCACCCACCTCGCCATAGTAAATGACCACTCCCTTGATTCAAAAAAGGAAATGTAAAATTGTTTTTCAAGAGTTTGGGATAATAGTAGCATTGGCAAGACAAAGGCTTCCTAAATCACAGAGTTGCTATCGGGAACCACCTCTTACAACTTGGACTCAGGATTCGATAATTACAGATTCTGGAATAGTGTAAAGGTACAAATTACAGCCCCATATTTTTATCTAAGGCAGAATTGAAAACAATACGCAATCCAGATGCTGTAACCGAGTTTTTCAGTATTACTTTCCTCAAACGTAGTTTTTAATTTATTTCAAAAAAGAAAAAATCCATGGTGAAAATCCATGGTGGTCCTTTCCTCTTTCTGTAGCCGAATATAAAATACAAAAATCAAATTATTATTCACTCTGAACGAAGTAAATAAAAGAAAGTCATATGTAGGCTGGACGCTGTCTTACATCCGCTCGATTGTTTAAAGAATGCCGTTGTGAAATGGAAAAATTTGTTTTGTTTACTTTATATCATCTCAATCTTTTCGCTTAATGTTAGTTTTTGCCGTTTTCGCGGTTTGTAATTACGATTCCCGTAAAGGAAAGCCGAAATTCAATTTCCTTTTATGTTTTTTTTTTTTTTTGTCCCCCACAATTTCGTGCAAACATTCCCAAGAAAATAAAAACGGATCGCGCGGGTGGTCGAAGAGATTGCTTCAACTCCAATGCTTCATGCGAGAAACTGGTTTCAATTTTGATTTCTTCTGCGAAATGGCAATGAACATTTCCTCTTGATGTGGTGCAAAACAATAGTGTCGGCCTTAATACCTTCGCCGTCCCCGATATTACATCAAATCAAAATGGCCTTCTCAATCAAAAACCCTCTAACGGCTAATATATTTGCAATGGCCGCCGCCCAAGAGAAACAATGCCGAACACACTTTTTTGCGTCGTATAAACATTTGAAAGTTTGAAAATTTAAAAAAGTTTCAGAAGTTTTGAAACAAGAAGACACGGAAAATTATGAGAAGGGAATAAATTGGGTGAATACTTAAGGATAGTTATGCGGGACGAACTTTTCTCCATCTTACCCCACCTTTTAGCATATACGCTAAGGCTATATGTAGCCTTTGGCAGGGATGTCATTTCAAGTTTTTCCGGGGGGGGGGAGGGCAAAGGGTGAAAACACAATGCAATTTCATCGAAAAAAAAAACCACGGACACTTATATGTAAATACATTGATTTCTCAAAACCAGGGGGGGGGGGGCAATTGACCCTCCCTGCCCCCCTCCCCCTAAATGACAGGCCTGGCCTTTGGCTATTGTACCATACGGAGTGTCCGTAGTCAGGCTCTATGGTTTTCCCAGTTGGGCCAAGAATTTATTACAGAATAACGAGACGAAATAAAAACACAAAATATGGTAATGTCATTAAAAATCTCTAAGTGTATTATCATACCCTATGTGAAGCTTAAATGCATTTTATAATTCAAATAATTTTTGCACCATAAAGTATTATTTGTACTTTGTAGTCATTTTAGTTTTTTGTTGTCTCCCTAAATATCAAAACATGCTACGAAACTTTAAGAGCCATTATTTTGAAATTCAGACAAGGTGTGGCAGTAACCATTTTTGATTTTCCTCATTTTTTTATATATCAAAGTAGGTCATGAGAAATGAATATTCTGAAGTTTGCAGCCCCCCAAAAAATTTTGTTCGCTCGGTAAAAATTGTTGCTCAGTAAAAAAGTTTGATGTTATGCAGCGCTTTTTTGGTAAAACGGCTGAAAGACGCATTTCAGTGCGCTATAGTTTCTTACAGAAACACCACCCCATGGTTATGTTTACATTTATTGTTGTACAATGTGTAGTTATGGGGACCCCATAGTTATTTGGGTTGGGGTGTGTTTCTTCAGTTAAGGGGCCGCAAAGTATGGTTTTTAGACCATTTTCGCTCGACTTTGAACTGCGTTATTTCCCCCTAAAAGCTACCCCTCGAAATTTTTTTAACATATACTGAAAATTTATACTAAGAGAATATGTGGTACGAAAAATGTTTAATATCTCATTGCTTTAAAGAGAAAAAGACTTAGACATTTTTCAAATTTTCAAAATTTGCGGTTTTTTGATCGCATTTAACTCAAAACAGCAACTCTAGGAAAAAAGCTTATATGGATTATGGAACCTACAGATGTGTAGAATAACGTAAAAAAGAAAGTTGCGTGGGGTCTCGTCTCGTTTTCAAGAAAATAATTCTTTTAGAGCTCATTTTAATGCTTTTTTCTCATAGTAAAACGTGTCCATCAAGTAGGTCAAATCTGCTGAAACTCGAAGTATATAGTAAAGATATATTTAAATTTGTATAAGGAAAGAGAAAAATACTAAAACCACTTAATTTTGTCAATTTTTTTTATAATTTTTAGTTTTTTTAATTGCAATTAACTCAAAAAAACGTGAAATCCTGAGACTATTATTGAATGCACATACTACTAGCTTTGAAATATTGGAAAAAGTAAATTTGGTGAGGAATCCTCAGATGTAGTCTAGTGGGAGGTCACAGTGGCCTCCCGAAAAATTTCATGATCGAAAAATTTTGCTGATGATTCGGCAAAGTTGGAAACAATACTGCAACATTGAACTTTTCTATTTATTTTTTACATGTTATGATTATTTTTTTATATTATATGATACCTACATATGTGTAAAACGACGTACAAAATAGAGGCCAGGGGTCTCTTCTAGTTTTACAGAAAAAAAATGTAGCAGATTTTAATGCGTTCTCCCGTAGTAAAATGTGTCCAGTATGTAGGTCAGATCTGCTAAAATTTAAAATATATGATGATAATTTATATATGTGTGTATAGTAATTTTTGAGCGTATAGTAATAGTGAAAAAGAATCACAGCACTTAATTGTGTCTAAATTTTTAGAACTTTTAGCTTCTTATTGCAATTATAATAAAAAACGATAAATCGTTATTGAGGGAGTTATTGAATTTACATATTACTAGCTGGGCAATGACTGGAAATATTCGAGAAAGTAAATACTGTGAGGTATTTTTAGAGGCTCCCCAATGGGAAGTCAAAGAAGGTCACTGTGACTTCCAGAAAAATTTCATATTCGGAAAATTTTTATGAAGATTCGGCAACTTTAGAAACAATTCTGCAGCATAGAAATTTTCTATTTATTTATTTTTTTTTACATGTGGGCTTTATCGTATTTTATCATTCGGAAAAAATTGGGAAATTCCTTTGGCAAATTAAGAACATCTTGAGAAGTATAAGATACTAGGGTGGTCACAAAAAATCAATTTTCGAATTTCTTTTGCGGCACCCCCCTAAAATGTGCCAATGGGCTAGAAAATGAGATTTGCAAAGTTTTAGCTTAATTGGATAATATTAACACGTGCCGCAAAGAGGGTAAAGTTAAGAAAAACAGATTTTTAGCTAAAAATTGTAGTTTTTACTCTGTAAATCCAAAACTACTGATCCTAGAAGCTTTATTTTGGTCTCATTTTGTAGGAAATTTTATTTTCTTGAAGTCTAATCTTGTTTAAAGTTTCAAAAAAAATGATTAAATATTTTTTAGAATTTTCACAAGTCAGGCTGCAACGCAAATCCTCGAAATTGCAAGTAACATGGGGAATTTCTTTTTCAACTAATCTTTCGAGGCAACCCCCTAAAATGTGCCAATGGACTAGAAAATGAGATTTGAAAAGTTTTAGCTTAATCGGATAATATTAACACGTGCCTCAAAGTGGGTAAAGTTACGAAAAACAGCGATTTTTAGCCAAAAATCGTAGTTTTTCCTCTATAAAACCAAAACAATTCATCTTAGAAACTTTATTTTGGTCTCATTTTGTAGGAAATTTAATTCTCGTTAAGTGCTATCCCATTCATTTTTGCTATCATGTCCAAAGTATTTATTTGGCATTTTTCAGGTTAAATCGTAGAGTACATCAAAAATAAGAAATTTTCATGCAAAAACCTAAAATCATTACAATATTCAATTACATTTATTTGCTTATTGTTGGATTTACTTTGTCAATTAAACAAGGGGTATTTTCGCGGTACTTTAGAAATAAATGAAACAAATTTCTGTGTTAAAATAGAGGAATTAAGGGGTTAAGACGGAAAGCAAAGATTTAAAATGACAATAAAAGCTTTAATGCACCTTTATACTTATACTGCTAAATTATAGAACATTATTTTACTACTCTTTACATACAAACTAGCGACAAAACAGAACTAGGTTAAGCGACAAAACAGAAATTGAGAATAATTATAGTTCAACGTTTTATTGTTGTAGTTATTGCAGCTTTTTGTTTTCTGGTTTTGTCATAAGTGTGCGTATGAAATTGGTCTATTGATATCTATTGTTTGATTTACCAAGTTTTATTTGCTCACCTGTATCTATTGCTTACCATTGTAGTGAGTGTTCATTTTTTAAAATGTAACTTAGCCCCTTCATCCTCCAAGCCCTTCATTTATGGCTTGTACTGCTCCTTTCATAAGTTATACTCGCAGTTATTTATTTTATCGATGAGTTTCAAAGACATTAATTTATTATATATTCGTAATAATATTGCTGTTTTTTCTCTAAAAAAGTCAACTTTATCCGTAGAGTTTATCAAATTTACTAAAAGAACTCATTAATTTACATTTTAATGGTTTATTTTTTTCTAAGCAATTTCGAGGATTTACGCTGCAGCCTGACTTGAAAATTTCTGAAAAATATTCAATCATTTTTTTCGAGACTTTAAATGAAATTGACTTAAAGAAAATGAAATTTCCTACGAAATGAGATCAAAATAAAGCTTCTAGGATGAATAGTTTTGGTTTTGCAGAGGAAAAACTACGATTTTTGGCTAAAAAACGCTGTTTTTCGTAACTTTACCCACTTTGTGGCACGTGTTAATATTATCCGATTAAGCTAAAACTTTTCAAATCTCATTTTCTAGTCCATTGGCACATTTTAGAGGGGTGCCTCAAAAGATTAGTTGAAAAAAAAATTTCTCCATGTTACTTGCAATTTCGAGGATTTGCGTTGCAGCCTGACTTGTGAAAATTCTGAAAAATATTTAATCATTTTTTTCGAAACTTTAAATAAAATTAGACTTGAAGAAAATAAAATTTCCTACAAAATGAGACCAAAATAAAGCTTCTAGAATCAGTAGTTTTGGTTTTATAGAGTAAAAACTACAATTTTTGGCTAAAAATCGCTGTTTTTCTTAACTTTACCCTCTTTGCGGCACGTGTTAATATTATCCGATTAAGCTAAAACTTTGAAAATCTCATTTTCTAGCCCATTGGCACATTTTAGGGGGGTGCCGCAAAAGATTAGTTGACATTTTTTTTCCCCCATGTTACTTGTGACCACCCTAATAAGATACTCATGGGCACTGGAACAATTTTTACAGAATACGATCAAGCACACGTGACAAAAATGTATCATTAAAAAATCTCAATGTTGCAATAGTTTCCAAATTTGCCGAATCGTCAGCAAAATTTTTCGATCATGAAATTTTTCGGAAAGGCACTGTGACCTCCCACTAGAATACACCTGAAGAGACCTCACCGAATTTACTTTTTCCAATATTTCAAAGCTAGTAATATGTGCATTAAATAATAGTCTCAGGATTTCACGTTTTTTGAGTTAATTGCAATTAAAAAACTAAAAATTAAAAAATTTAGACAAAATTAAGTGTTTTTAGCCTTTTTCTCTTTCCCTATACAAATTTAAATATATCATTACTATATGGGTGATTCTCCAAAATCCGAACAATATGATGTCCCCGTAGGACAGCACAAAAATTATTTGACCTAGAAAGTTTTTTTATTTTTTTAATTGTTAGAAATACTTATTCTGATGTTGTTCAATTCACATTAAAGCAATTTTTCATTTATTTTTTTCTACAAAAATTTTTGAATAGCCAAAAAGTCACCTTTTTTGCGTGTCCCACCCTGTTTCTAAAATGTAAATACATTATTTAAAAATTTTACGTGAACATTGCACAAATTCCACTTGTAGTGTTGAATTATGTATAGTTATGAGTGTAATATAGTGTTGTTTTAGCTTATTTAAATGATTATATAATCAGGTACATCATTTTGAAGTTTGTCCCCAGATTGCATGTCCCTCTCCTGGCCTAAAAATTGGTTCAATTATTAAAGGCAAAAAGAAGGAATTTTGAATCTGCAGTGCTATAACACTGTTTATTCTCATCACTTCTTTGGACTCATAGAGTATTTTGTCTATAGAATGTGTCTGCTGTTCGTATTATTATTCTTTAGTTCAAAATGAGGTATGTCACATTTTCGATGTCCCTCTCCTGGCCAACATTTCTGTTCTAAATAAAATAAAAATAATAATTCTGCCTGCAGTGCGCAATTGAGTTAAGAGGATAAAAGAGAAAAATACCATTATTTACCTTCTATATAATTCCGGGTAGAAATATCAGCCTTTTTTGATTAAAATGTCCCTCTCCTGGCGCAAAAAAAATGTCCCTCTCCTGGCGCAAAAAAAATGTCACTCTAGCATTATTTTAAAGCACTGGTAAAACATACGGTAGAATAGATGGATTTATTTACCAAACATTAGTTCACAACTAAGATTATGATAAAAAGTTGGCAGACGATAAATGAAAAAATGTAACTGTAAAATAATTCTTTTATTTAGTTATTTATTTCTTGTTCTTCAGACGAATTTTTCAAAACAAATCTGTCGGTTAGACATTTTTTAACTTAAACGCTGCTCGAATAGGTGAGTGAAGTTACATTAAATTTTTGTTGTAGATTCATTTTAGAGAACAGCTTTTTTGCATGAAGTAAATTACCTTTCTGAATTGGATAATTTAAATTAACAAACCTGGTACTTACTCTGAAAATTGTTATTAACTATTTTGGTTTAGAATTAAGCTCTAGTTGAATTCTATTTTGAAACTGATGCTAACAATGGTAGTGATAGAGGCAACAATAATTATTGTGACAGCTTAATTTAATTAATTATACCAATTAGAAATAAGACACTTAGAGAATTACATTAAAAGTAACATGCATGTTCGAATATTGATGATCTCGTTTTTTGTGTCTATACGTCCTGAAAATAGTTGAATTTTGTTAATATGATCATTACTATGTTTTAATATGACCATAACTAAACTTGTGGGACCGTATCTAGTTATACTAAAGCATTCCAATTTATTCCTAAAATATATGTATAAATCATGATTGAAAAGGAATGAAAATGTCACAGCTTAAAAAATACTGTTTCAAAGAACATAAATACTACTGCTTTTTTTTTTTTGCTATTTTATGAGAACTTTTTAATAAGATTCCACCCGATTGTTTTGAAAAACTAATGCATTTGCATAGGTGTATTTTAATTTCTTTCTGGCGCACATTTTGTCAAATTTGTATTTCGTTACCGGCTTGGTGGCAGTAAATAAAGCACACAATGGGCACAATCGCACCAATAAATATACCTCATTCCACGGCGTCTACAGCAGTAATTTGCTGTGAACGGTTCAAATGGGGATTCAGGGGCGTTCACGCCCACTTTACTTGCTGGAAATCATTTGAACCCTTATAGGTATTATGCGTTGTGTTCATTTCATTTTGTACCTCCCTCCCCGGCCCACCGACCGCAGAAAAAATTGAAATTACCGGGCTGATAGACGGTTTAATAAGTAGAACTTATTTAAGCAACTGTTAAAGCAAAATTTTAAGTTTTACAGTTTTACTTTTTAGAGTTATCCTTTATAATGGGAAGGAAGAAAAAAGAAGATAAGCAGGTAAGAGAAGAAAGGTTAAGAAGGAAAAGAGAAGCTGAACGTAGAAGATACGAGAAAATAAAAAATGATCCTAAAAAATTAGAAGCTGAGAAGATTAAATGGAAAAATAAGTATGAATCCAAGAAGAATAAGGGATCAGTTAAGCTAATAGGAAATCAATCGGAAAAAGAACGAAGAGCTACTAGACTTCAATGGAGAGAAAAGAAAAGGAAGTATAGAATAAAAATGTCTGTTAAACAGCAAGAAAACTGTTCTACTGTAAACGAAGATACCTCCCCAGACAATAATCATAATGATCCAGGTCGAAGTTCTGATCCTCAAGCTGTAAGCATAACGGCAGTTCTGCAGACACCACAAAATAAACCTTGCATAATTAATGGTAGTTCAACTACCTCAGATAAAAGAAAACTCGAGTCCAAGAAAAGAAGAAGACGAAATGAAAGAAGAAAATGTAGAGAAAACAAGAAGTTAAAGCTAGACTTAGAAAAATGTAAAAAAAATTTAGCAAAATATCGGAAAAAGTACGAAAGACTATTAGCAAAGCAAGAGAGAAAGGATACAGAACGAAACAAGTGTAATGATATGTCACCAAAAACACAAATTAATAAGTTTCTCCAGGGAAGAAAGGTTGACAATGATATTAAACGAAAACTCTTGACTGGAGAAGTTCTTAGTGCACAAATAGCTCATTCATTTCGATCTATTAAATCGTATAAAACAAAACGATTTTTAAAAACGTCTTTAGCAGGCAAAATAATAAAGAAGTATAGGATGCAGAGTGCATATCCATTTATGAAAATTCCGGCATCAGTCCTTAAATACAAGAAAAAGAAGGATGATATGCGGAACGTAGTTGAGGATTTCTTTCATGATGATGAAAATTCGACACTCACTCCTGGGAAAAAAGATTTCATAACACGCAAAAAAATTAAAAAGCAAAAAAGATTCCTTAACACAACAATGAAGGAGCTACACAAGCGATTCAAACGAAAAAACCCAAGTATGCGAATGAGTTATTCTTTTTTTTGCAAATTACGTCCTTTTTGGATTGTCAAACCAACTCTTCAAGGTAGAGATACTTGTTTGTGCTTAATACATAACAATATTGAAATGCTTGTAGATAAGCTCAACAAGAGCAAGGTGATTAATTTAAAAAACCCTGAACAAATAGCAGAAACTTTGTGCTGTGAAATAAACCAAGAAACCTGTTTATTAAGAAAGTGTCACAATTGTTCTGAAAAGATTATAGCGTATAACACCTTCAGCAGCGGGGATACAATTACTTATAATAAATGGAATTTTCATAAAATAGTACGTAAGGTAAGAATGCAGAAGAAAACAATGAGAGTCATAAAAAAAGACAAAGTAGTAAGCACTATCAAGGAAGCTGTCGAGGAATTAGAGAAGAGTATTAAAACATTCATGGTTCACGTTGCAAACATCAGACACCAACATATGTACATAAAAAGCATCAAAGAAAACTTGACCAATGAGGATATTTTATTACACATTGATTTTAGCGAAAATTACTCCCTGAAATATGCTAGTGAAGTGCAATCTATGCATTTTGGTGCTTCGCGTGAACAAATCACGCTTCACACTGGTGTAGCATATTTCAGGAGTAATGCATTAAAACCCATTCCTTTTTGTACGCTTTCGGAAAGCACGCGCCATGACCCCTCTGCTATTTGGGCCCATTTAGAACCTATTTTGTCGCATTTATTTCAAAATAAGAGCATTTCATCAGTTTTCTTTTTGTCAGATTCACCTACAACGCAATATCGAAACAAAAATAACTTTTACTTCCTCAGAAAATATTTGCAGCAGAGATTTCCAGCTATCAAAAAAGTTGTATGGAATTTTACTGAGGTGAGTCATGGCAAAGGAGCCCCTGACGGTATTGGTGGCTGCCTAAAAAGAACGGCAGACAGTATTGTGGCAATGGGCTGCGACGTGAACAGCATCAATGTGCTTGTAGAAAGTCTTAAGGAACGTTGCCCTAACATTTTACTAAGGGTTGTGAAAGAAGAAACCATTAATGAAATGGATTCTTTTCTATCATCTGCTGGTAACCTTAAAGCTATAAAAGGTACTTTAAAAGTGCATCAAGTTGCAATAGAATTTGAAGATGCTGACACGAAGATAAACTATAGGACCCTAAGTTGTCTTGTCTGCAAAGCTGGGGAAAATTGTCAGCACTATGGAATATCTTTTCAAACTCACTAAGTAAAACGCAAACGCTAAGTAATCTTAATACAGCATTTTTGCTTCCAAATAACGAGCAGTAACAGAACCGACAGTTATATTCCTTATTGGGAGGTGTCTGATAAAGGAAATCGTTATTTACCATTTTTATTTTTCATTTAAAAGTAAATAATTTCACAAAAATTACAATATTAATTGAAATTACAATTATCGTGGTCTTTGAGAATGAATACTATGGGGTTATATTTTACGGTATTACATATGAAGTTTTTTACTATTTATCTTGTCTTACATAAATTAGCGACAAAAATATTGAAAAGGAGTCTCATTTATTTAAAAAGTATTCATTTAGAAAAATTTGAACTTTATTTTATGATTGTAAATCTCTTTCTTCATATAAATATTAAATTTTTCGGATGCTGCATTTCTTAAAACAGTGTTCGTTTAAGGAGGTTGTAAATTAGTTTTGTTTGTCAACAATAAACATAGTTTTTCATTCATGTTGAAGTTATTTCTTTGTTATTGTTGTAAAATTTCTGATAATCCTTGATAAAATTCATTTGTTTACTCGCTTAGTGCTTCTTGTCACTCTCTCGGTTTGAAAAAATTGACTCCCCCCTTTTTTGGGGTGTAGCATACTTAAAGTGAGTTCCCTCTATTTTTCTCTTAATAAGCTCCTAACAAAGAGTAAGTATGATTTTTTTTAGATTTTTTTAAGCATTTTTATTTTTATAGAGTTTGTGAGTCGAAAATGGCAGGTTTTTGGAGAATCACCCATATACTTAGAGTTTCAGCAGATTTGACCTACTTGATGGACACATTTTACGATGAGAAAAAAGCATTAAAATGAGCTACAAAAAAAATATTTTCTTGAAAACGAGACGAGACCCCACGCAACTTTCTTTTTTACGTTATTCTACACATCTGTAGGTTCCATAATGCATAAAAGCTTTTTTTTTCCCCTAGAGTTGCTGTTTTGAGTTAAATGCGATCAAAAAACCGCAAATTTTGAAAATTTGAAAAATGTCTAAGTCTTTTTCTCTTTAAAGCAATGAAATAAACAATTTTCGTACCACATATTCTCTTCATAGTTATACATTTTCAGTATGTTAAAAAAATTTCGAGGGGTTGCTTTTAGGGGGGAAATAACGCAGTTCAAAGTCGAGCGAAAATGGTCTAAAAACCATACTTTGCGGCCCCTTAACTGAAGAAAGAAACACCCCAACCCAAACAACTATGGGGTCCCCATAACTACATATTGTAAAATCAATAAATGTAAACATAACCATGGGGTGGCGTTTCTGTAAAAAACTACAACGCACTGAAATGCGTCTTTCAGCCGTTTTACCAAAATAGGGCTGCATAACATCAAACTTTGGGAATTTTTACCGAGCGAACAAAATTTTTTGGGGGGGGGGGGCTACAAACTTCAGAATGTTTATTTCTCATGACCTACTTTGACATATAAAAAATGAGGAAAATCAAAAATGGTCACTGCCAAAATTTCCCTTTTTTGTTCGATTTTCAAAGTAATGGCTCTTAAAATTTGAATGTGGGCAGTAAGGTGGAGCAAAAAAAAAAAAAAAAATTTTGGGATTTTAATTTGTAATACCCCGCCAAAAGCTTTGCATGAGTAAGCACAATACACATGTAAAATATTATCAAGTTTGAACAAGTCCTACCAGGGCTGAATTTCTCTAAAAGCACGAAAAAGTCAATTTTCTAAAAATTTTTGGAAAAAGTAAATAATCACCATTTTTATTTTAATACCTTTGAAATCCTTTCTTTTACACTTTTCTTATACTATTTTCTAAATTAATTACATTCTTTGCAGTATTAAGTTCATACATAAACCGTAAAGTTCCGTGAAACTAACCAAAAATGGAAATTACCATTTTTTGCACATAGCAGTCATTCTTTTGTAGTCCAGATACTATTTCTTTGCAATGAATGGACAAAATGCAGCTTTTAGTTGTAAATGCAATTATATTTCGTTACATTAACAGCCCAGAACACATTACAAGAAGGTAGATGCATTTCTGGTATCATTCTGCCTCTCCCATCCACCCAGCCGCGTTATTTACATATTTTCAATACATTTATACGGCGTTTTCATTTTTCAACTCTTCTACGGTCACATTCGTTAATCTATCATTTATACTCCTTGTCATTCCATTCTGCTCTTTTCCTAATGCAGTCTAAAACTTTATCATAACCTGTGGATTTCACTAATGGACACTTCTTACTCAGTCAAAAAATACATAGTCTGTAATTAATTTGTAGTCTTGCCTTTTTTGAAGATTGGGTTAAAGTAGCATGTAAATGAGTTTCTGGGAGAGAAGACATCGCGCGATTTAAAAAGGATTCACCAACGAACCGGCAAACAATACTTTCTATACTGAGAAGCTTTCTATTCTCTTCTCCCTGCGAATTCCTTAAGAGCACTCCCGATCTAATACGATATTTACATCCACGGAAAGAGGTAAGGGTTATAAAATCGTCCTATACTGGGACTGTTCGCGTTGCCTGGGCAAATACTTACTTGCAAATACTTATCAGTGTCAAGTGCAAAGCCGCCATCTTGGATTGATGATGTCATACAGGTCGTCTGACACGAATTCAAGAAAAACACCCGGTGAGGCATATTTATATAAGCCATAAGGAATGTATTAAAATTGGTCCCACAATTTCCTCATTAAATTTCCCACGTAATATAGTATGCCCCCTACTATAAGTTCGATTAGAGAAAACTTCGGAACGAAGTAGAGATGCGAGGCCCCGGGAGGCGCGAGGCCCTGGGCGATCGCCCGGTTCGCCCACCCCTTGCTACGCCTCTGCCACCTCATCTCTCTCAGAGGCGATCTCCCATGGCTAGCAAGCTCCCCAGATTTGGCGCCATGCGATTTTTTTATGGGGTTATTTGAAATCCCTGGTTTATGTTGATCGATCACGCACAATAGACCACTTCAAGAATAACATTCGCGACGAAATTGCCAACATACCAATTGATTTGCTCCAAAGTGTGCTCACAAACTTTAAAAATCGTTTTAATCAGTGTCATCATATGCTCAATGGGGGTCATCATTTAACCGATGTCATTTTCAAGACTAAATGGAAAAAAAATTGGGGTGTTGTATTCTCAAATAAAAAAAGAATTAAAACAATAACTTAAGTAGTTTTGTTTTTATTGACATTTCAAAAAAGTAAGTTTCTTTGGCGCACCCTGTATGTTGATACTTGACCGATTTGCATGAAAATTGCAATTTTTTAACTAATTTGTCTGATGCTTATTTGTCTTTAAACTGCACTGTTAGAAATTTACTCGAAAAGTAAAATTGAAAATCAATTTATTTATTTATTTTTATTTTCAACTACCATGACTTAACCATAAAAAATGGTATTAACCCTTCTTTTTATGAGAGAAACTGCTAACTTTCCTCTGCTTGCATGCCAAAAGATACAACTGTATTACAAATCAGTAAAACGTCCTGCTATCCAAGCGACAGCAACAAAAATTTTAATTTATTTAAAATAGATATGAATGAGATAAAATACGAAAATTCCGACATGTTGTAGCAGTTAGGAAGAATTACTTGATCTCTTCTTCACAGTTCCGATTTTGTTGTTGATTATGATTTTTCTTCTTTAAATAAACATTCGAAGAACCGCCTTTACTATCCTGTAGTGCTAAGGTACAATGTGCAAAAATATTGTCTCAATCAATGGTGCGTGGCACTCGTTGCACTAGAAGGTGGCAAATTCTCAAAGTCAATATTCTTCACATGAGTATACAGCTATAATTCTTAGTTCACTTAAAAATTTACAGAATAACCCTTTTCGTATTACCTGCACTACGTATTCTTTTGCTGATTCACGAATTTTTTCTACGTATTCCAGTCGGATTATATACCAAATTTCTTTAAATATTTCATAACAACATAATGAAGAGCTGTTTTTTTAGTGTAAAATGTACTCCAGTAATTTGATCCAGATAGTGCGTGGATGGTTGGTAGGTTTTCATCTTTGTTTCGGTGAGTATTATGAGCAGACAAAAGTCTCGTAGAATCCATAACTCCAGTGTACCTCTAAAGTTCCTAAACACTAAATCGCTGAATAAGAGTATACCTCGGAAATAAAGCTAACACCATTATTCTCGAAGTCTGCTTCCTCTGCTGTCAAGCAATTTATTATGTCCAGGTCTTTCCACGTTGTAAGATCCACGTTGTAAGTAAAAAGTTTAATATATTTTTCATTGTATCTTGTGAAGCAGCCAGCCAAAGGTACTGGCTTCACAAGATACAATGAAAAATATATAAAACTTTTTTAATACTGGTGACTGTGCTTAACACGATACAAGGGAAAAAGAGTCAAGATCGCTCAAGCTCCATTCTTAAAGCCATATTGCCAATATTTCCTTGCAACAAAACACAAAATGCTTGTACTACCACAAGGAAAGCCAGTAAAAAGAAGTCAAACAGTCAGCCTCACATCATGATGCGAAAACTTTTAGTTCATTCCTCTGACGTGGAAGAGCTCTTTCAGTATGAACCATCTGAAAACTGTTCATTGTTAAATGAACAAGAGTTTATGTTAAGATTACAAATAGGTGCATTGTAAAAAGAGCTAGAAAAATCTTATGGCAACATAAGAGAAGAAACCTTGTCTGATGAAAAGTCCTGTTATACTCGTATAGTGAACTTTTTTGTACGAAAGGCTATGACAAATAAAAACAAACCCTTGACGAAGTAATAACTGTTTTTTTTTATTATTATTATTATTTAATTCATATACTGGGAGTATCACAAAGAGCTGTGGAGGAGTCTATCACATTTTTTACAATTAGAGCAAATTTTCCCTTAAAGAGTCCGAAAGCGTAGAAACAAGGTAGCAGTATTTTTATATGTCATTAAAATCTCTCAAGATGCTACTCTGCCTATCCTAATCAACAACTTTTAGGCTTCATCAGGAAACAAACTGATCTTACAACGTGGAAAGACCTGGACATAATAAATTGCTTGACAGCAGAGGAAGCAGACTTCGAGAATAATGGTGTTAGCTTTATTTCCGAGGTATACTCTTATTCAGCGATTTGGTGTTTAGGAACTTTAGAGGTACACTGGAGTTATGGATTCTACGAGACTTTTGTCTGCTCATAATACTCACCGAAACAAAGATGAAAGCCTACCAACCATCCACGCACTATCTGGATCAAATTACTGGAGTATATTTTACACTAAAAAAACAGCTCTTCATTATGTTTTTATGAAATATTTGGAGAAATTTGGTATATCATCCGACTGGAATACGTAGAACAAATTCGTGAATCAGCAAAAGAATACGTAGTGCAGGTAATACGAAAAGGGTCATTCTGTAAATTTTTAGATGAACTAAGAATTATAGCTGTATACTCATGTGAAGAATATTGACTTTGAGAATTTGCCACCTTCTAGTGCAACGAGTGCCACGCACCATTGATTGAGATAATATTTTTGCACATTGTACCTTTAGCACTACAGGATAGTAAAGGCGGTTCTTCCAATGTTTTTTTAGAGTAGAAAAATCATCATCAACAACAAAATCGGAACTGTGAAAAAGAAATCAAGTAATTCTCCTTAACTGCTACAACATGTCGGAATTTTCGTATTTTTTCTCATTCATATCTATTTTAAATAAATTTAAATTTTCGTTGTTGTCGCTTGGACAGCAGGACGTTTTACTGATTTGTAATACAGTTGTATCTTTTGGCATGCAAGCAGAGGAAAATTAGCAGTTTCTCGCACAAATAAAAGAGTTGATACCATTTTTTATGGTTAAGTCATGGTAGTTGAAAATAAAAATAAATAAATAAATTGATTTTCAATTTTATTTTTCGAGTAAATTTCTAACAGTGCAGCTTAAAGACAAATAAGCATCAGACAAATTAGTAAAAAAAATTGCAATTTTCATGCAAATCGGTCAAGTATCAGCATAGATATGAGCATTTATAGAATTGAGCGGCGGCCATCTTTGATGACGTCATAACCGTAAAATTTAAAAGGAGGCGGGTGTCCACCCGAGTCTAAAATTCTTTCTAGGACACCTACTAAAGATTTTTGAAAAGAAATTCTCAATTTTTAAATTTCCTGCAGAAGTGCTGGGCATTTTTTAGCATTTATGAGAGCCAAAATGGCCACCATCTTTGATGACGTCATAGCAAAAAAATGCACCAGGTGGCGGATGTCCACCCGAGTCCAAAATACTTCCTAGAGCACCTGCTAAATATTTTTGAAAAAAAAAATCCCTATACTCAAACATTCCTACAGAAGTGCTGTCAGATCCCGGACTAGCAGATGATCGATGGAAAACATTGCTCTTCACAAATGAAAAACTGTTCTCAATTGAACAAACTCAAAATAGCCATAATGATAGAGTTTGGTCAGCAGAAGCACCTGGAACTTTTTTAATTGTTGGCGGCGTCAACTACCCCTATCTGCAATGGTTTGGGGTGGGATATGTGCTAGTGGGGAAACACCACTTGCTTTTGTTGATCAAGGGATAAAAAATAATCAGCAAACAAAACGCAAACTCATTTTGGATGATGTTGTCTTACCTTGTTCGCAAAAGTTCTTTGAAAACCAAAGATGGACCTTCCAACAGGATTTTTCACAAAAGACACTCAAGATTGATGCAAGACACATTTTCCAAACTTCATTGGAGCTGAAGAATGGCCCCCCGTATTCCCCAGATTTGAACCCAATGTATTATTCCGTTTGGTTCATCTTGGGAACAAAGGTGTATACTAAACCTGATAAAACTTTGGCACCTCTACAACCATTCTTCGGGAAAGAAAGAGATAAAATATCAATGAGTGAGTTGCGGCCCGTAGCCGAAAATACTAACGGTAGCCAATTTGAAAACGTTTAAATATATTAGACAAAATAATGTATTCATACTTATTTTGAAGTTTGGTCGTATTATTTTCATTAGCAACAAAGTTATACCGTACGATGTGTGTCCAAGTTATTTCTTGTCACCCTGTATAAGGAATAGTTTGAGAAAATATTTTTGAGGAAGAAGAAATCTCTGAAGTTCAGAAACAAAGTAATTGATATGGCAGTTAAACACACACTTAAACTAAAAACACACACTATGGTAGTTAACTACACACTTGACTTGCGAATTGTAATTCTCATTCGTGAACTATGAACTTAATTAGGGTGTAAAAAGCAAAATTCTAAGCTAATTGAAATCTACAATGCCAATTCCTTATTGCCGTATCTTTTCTTGACAGTAAATAACAATGGGATTCGTAATTAATAAGCACAAAATTAATTTCTTTCTTGCCTACCTTGAGAGCCATCATAACCGAGAAAGGCAACAGGAAGAACCACAGCACTACCAACCTCCGCTTCCTGAACTGTTGGATAGAGCTCTAGATCAATCGGGGGCTGCACAGATATCTATAAAAAAAAACGCAAGAATGTCTAAATGGTTAATGGAAATTTAAATACTTGTTCTGGATTTAGTCAGACCACAATAGTATCTGAAATGACATAGTTTTTAGCTGTAATACGAAAAATTTTCTCCTTTTTCCAAAAAAAAAAAAAAAATTCCCAGTCTGTAACCGCACGTGAATCCTTTTTTTTTTTCTATGAGAATTTCGCGAAGTAGAAAATGATGTTATTAAGGGAGCAGATTATTATAGACCGATACTGAAATAAAGCCATAAACAAATACCCTAGAAGCATCATCTCATCTGCCATTCATCGAAACCCGATGAAATTCTCATCGGCCGATGACCCAATATGTCTCATCGGCCAAATAGAATCCGAGCAGCAAAATCCGATAAGTTTTGCTCGAAATACGATGAGATTTGGAGCAATTTACGAGCAGAACAGTCCCGTGCCGATAAATTTCATCGGGAAACTTGATCGGAAGGATATCGTTTTCCGATGAAATATAGCTCGGCCTATTTTCCTCGGGAAAGTTGATCGGAAGGATATCGCTTTCCGATGAAAAGTAGCTCATCGAAAACCGTGCTCGGATACTGAACGCAACGATGTCATTGTGCGTTACGGGATCAGTTTACGAGGAGTTCGATGATCGGCCAAGCAAAATCCTATGAGTTGATGCTACTTGGATAGTTTATATTTGCAGTTATAGACTAAGGCTGCGCTCTTAGTGTCACAATGAGATACTACCACCAGGGTTGCCAGATTTAAGAACTGTTAATACGGGCAGGCTATGGGGGGGGGGGGGGGGTATTGAGAGATAAAGTCTAAAGTTTGAATTTTTGCAACCTTGACATTAATATTAAACGTTTCTCACAAAAATAAATGAAGAAAAAATACACAATGATCATAAAAATAAAAACTTCATTTTTTACCATTGCGTAGTTATTTTTCGTCATGAATATTAGTGGGAAAAGGCTTAACAGTAATTATTGCGAAAATTCAATTTAATCAGTATTTATTGAGTGCGGGGGGGGGGGGGTTACACCAAATTTCAATGCAAATTATACCAAAAAAAAGCAAAAGCCACCCCCACTTATATGTGAATACATTAATTTCCCAAAACCAGGGGGGAGGCCATTGACCACCCGTTCTGACGTCCCAAATGACGGGCCTGTCTTGTCGTGAAAAATATAATAGTCGCTAGGGATGCATCGATAAGCAAATTGGCCGATTACCGATTACCGATTAATCGGTTGTAAATAATCGGACGATTAATCGGCTGAGCCGATTAATGATAAGAATGATTGTCTTTAATACTACAATTTCACAATCACTGTTTTTTCTCTCTTAAAGAATTCCGAGTTTAGAAATAGTAAGTAATTTATTCCTGAGAGAAATTTTTTCCCATTTTCTTAATTTTCACAAAATAATTTCAATATTTTATCAAATTTCTTAGAACCAATTTTCATATTATTGTCAATAATATTACATTAACACATTGTTAATTATAATAACTTAACATAAAAATTCAAAAAAAAGGGGGAGGTTCTGTGGGAGGCAGTAATTTTAATTAGGAGTACTTTTAATTAAAAATTTTAATAATCAGTAGCAATTTAATTCAAGACTTTTATTCTTTGCCAAAATTAGAGGTTATCTAAAAGCACTGTGCTAAGTAAAAAACTATCGCCACATGAAAAATGTTGCAACATTGTCTATGTTTACATTAAAAGTAGGAGAAATAATTTATAAAAAACTTTATATCAACTGTGAAGGTTATTATTACTGTCAATAAAATCATTCATCATAGTTTCTTAGTGAAGGTACACTTTAAAGAACAATATTTAAAAAAAAAATACAGCCGATTAATCGGCCCAATTTTGCCGATTATTAATAATCGGCAAAGTGGCCGATTATGGCCGATTAATCGGTGCATCCCTAATAGTCGCTTCTACTGATGACAAATGTTTAGTATGTACTTTTTCAAAAACTAGACATACCAATGGGGAAATTTGAATGCAAAATAATTTTAATGAGTTATTAACAAAAATTTTGATTACAATTGAGTAGACATAGAATTAAACCTTACTACTTGAACAAACTATAAGAAGTTAACCTAAAACAAATAAAAAAATCAATATTAAATATCTTTTGGGGGAAAACTGCAGTTTTGTCAATATTATAGCATGATAATTATTCTTACATTATGTTAGAAAATTCAATTTTTTAAAAAATCATATTTGCTACTTGATTTTACTGCTGAAATAATTCTTTCTAAGTTTTGATGGTCTTTAGGTTGCCATAAAGCTCACTGTAATTTATATTTCTGTCGCTCATTGTAAAAATTATGCATCTTCATGTTTTAAAGACGCTTATTTGTTTACTAAATGGAATAACATTTAGTTATATCTTTTAGTATAAAAACGAAGCGAAGCAAATTTCAAAAGATTGAAATTGATTGATTCAAAAAATCTAGTGACCTAATAGTAACTGAACACATATATTTCTTTCATAATTGAAAAATTGAGAAGAGCTTTTATATTATAAAGCATAGTAAAATCATTTACAAGGAGATACACCACTTTTACAACAAACGTTTGTTGAGTTGATTGTCGCAATAATTTCTGCTATAAATGTATAGAATACTAATATTACTTCAGAACAAGAAAATATTACAATTCAATCAATTTTCTTATCACTATTTCTCATTTTTTGTAATACTTCACTTTTTTTCTGAAAATAATGTTTCGTCTTGTAAAATGTTGCTTCTAGCCAGAATACGGGACTTTAGCCGTCCCGTATGAAGGTTCCCCGGGACGCGGGACAATATTTCATAAACGGGACTGTCCCTTGAAATCCGGGACGTCTGGCAACCCTGACTACCACCCACCATGTTTCAAATGGCTGGCTTCTACGGTCCTCAAAATTGAACACAGAGTAGGAATGCTTAGAAAACTTTAAAAATGACGAAATAATGTTTCGTCTTCAACTGCGAAGAACGTTTTGACAAAGATTACACAAGCCATCATAACACAAGCGTTACACAAAACATCGTAAATGTTAACTTGTACTTCTCGCAGTCTAAATAAATTGCATTTGCAGAAATGCCGTTAGATTATAATAAAATTTTACTTATGTAATCAATTTCGTATGAATTTTTCGGAATACAATTACATCGTGTTAACTACAACACGATGGTTCGATACAACACGATCCATCACTTAAGACAAAAAATCGTGGATTACAAAGGATTTAATTTAAGCTTAAAATTATTTAAGGAGTTAAATTTGTTCAAATAATAAATGTTCAAACATGCGTATAAATTGTCGGTATTATTCGCTTACTACTTGTATTTAGTTATAAACTGTTATACGTTAAATGTCGGACAGAAAATTTTGACATCTTTATGTGTGAAAGCTGGCTGTATTCTGGCCCAAAAAATACAAGAAATCTCAGAACCTTTGGCTTAAAATTCAAAATAATTTTTTTTAAAGCCTATTTTATATAAATATATAGACATATCTATATGTGTGTGTAGAGATGCACTGATAAGCAAATTGGCAGATTATCGATTAATTGGCTGTTGATAATCGGCCGATTAATCGGCAGAGCCGATTAATGATCAGGATGATTATTTTACATAGCCAATTTCACTTTTTTTTCGTTCTTTTCGATTCCAATTTTAGAAATAGTGTTTAATTTATTTCCAAGAGAAGATTTATTTTTTTCTACTTTTTTAATTTTCCCTAAATACTTTCTAAATTTTATCAAATTTCTTTAAACATTGAATTTTCATATTGTTAATTAGATTACATTAATGCACTAGACATGAAAATAAAAAAAAATAGGAGGTTGTGTTGAGCACTCTAATTTATGAGTGCTTTTAATTTAAATTTATTTTTCAATTGTAAGCAGCCATTTAATTTGAGACTTTTATTCTTTGAAAATTAGAGGTCATCTAAAAGCACTTTGCTAAAGAGAAAAGAATAGGCATATGAAAAATGTTGCAATATTGTCTATTGTCTGTTTGCGTATTGTGCGCCTGGAAGCCATGAACGCTTCCATCTGAAAAAGGGGAGATAGGTTTAGGATGAGCACTTTCCGATGCCTTCAGCTTTTGTTCGCTTGCTACTACCTCGTTGCATTCCCCCCCCCCCCTATTTCGAGAAAGTCAGAAGAGACTTGGCGTGTGTGCAGATGCGGCGGAGGTCGCACGAAAAAATTTTAGACAGTATATGTGTATATTTATTCAAAATTGTAGGAAAATAATGTTATTGAAACATTTATATCAACCGAGAGGATTATTTTTTTTTTTATTTCATTCCTTGAGGTTTTTTCGTTCTGTTTTGTTTTCACTCACTGTACTTTCGTACTACGTGCTACACTTATGTTTAATGAAAATTATTTATTTCTTGTTTATAAATTCATTCAACATAGTTTCTTGTTCAATGCATACTGGAAGTAATTTTGTTTAAAACATTTTCCCGGTTGATCGCCAAAATTGTTTATAAATAAAATAAAATGCTCATGTTTACGCATTCCACTATTTAAAAGTTTAGAAATACAAGTATTCCTAACAGTGTCATTTGAATATCAGCTGTGAGGGTTATCTTTTAACATTTCAATTCAGTTTACTCCCTGTATGAACTATTAGCTTTTTTTTCTACTTTATACACTTTTATACACTATGTTATCGCAAGGATTGCAGAAAATTACATTTATTTTTACTGTCAAAATTATTTATTATAGTTTCTTGGTGAAGGTATACTATAAAAAATGATACATAAAAATTAAAAAAAAAAAGTTTGCCGATTTGTTGGCCAAATTTTATCGATTATTAATAATCGAGGGAGTGTCCGATTATAGCTTATTAAGTGGTACCGCGGATTAATCGGTGCATCCCTATTTTTTATGTGTACATATATATAGAAATGGAGAGAGAAGGAAAAGGGAGAGGGAAGGAGAATCCTATAAACAAGCTTAAAATATTAAAACATTGCATTAAATAAAAGACCCATACATTAATTATAGTACACCATAATACTCACCATCGCAATTGCAATGTTATTGGGATGATTGCTATCAGTAATAATCACTTCTAAACGGGTTACATTCTTAATGTAAAGTTTTACGAAGAAAGGTTCTTCAAAGACAGGAACAATAGATGCAGCTGTAGAGTCATTTACAGCATAGCTATATTGTCCGGAGCCACCCGTTACCTGCAGTAGTAAAATTCAACTATTTGTAAAGCACAATCCAATAACAATTCAACGCATCAGTCACTTCTCCGCTAAAATGTGATTTTTTTTTTAAATCTTTAAATGATTGACAAATTTCTGTTTCCAAAACAATGAAATAAAATTTGACCTTAGCATGTAAATATGTAATACTATGCAATAAAATACCATGAAAAAGTACTATGAAAAATAGGAATATTTCACACACTATCGTCCTCTCATAGTAAGGTACTGATTTTTAGCAAAAAAAGACGTGGGAAAAAAACCGTAACAAATCAAAGGCGCTAATTACATTATTACAATGCATTTTCACATCCTAAAGGAAAGCAAACAATATAATACTGCTACACTGCAAAAAATGAACTTGTTTTTACAGTATAATACTGACAGCCGAGGTTCCAATTTAAAACTGTAAAATCACAGTAATAAACTGTAAAACTAGCAGTTTTACAGTTTCTCAATGAAAAGTTAGCAATTTACAGTTTCTCATTAGGATCTCAGCCAATCTGCACGTGTCTTAATTGCACCAAAGACACTGAATAAAAACGGTGCGCATATTGAAAAACTCGTAGCTAAACTTTTTTTTTTTACTAGGAGAGAGGAGTCTGCATTCAAAATCAGCTGCGAAAATTCAACTCCAGATAATTTCCTTAAAATAGAAGACTGAGTTTATTTTACGGTGCAATGAAATTACGTTACGATTTAAATTTAAAAATCAACTAAAATGAGGAACAAACATTTTCTTTGGGTTTAGCATTAATATAGCTTTAAATCAATGATTTTTTTTTAATATTAATAAATTAAATGAAAATTGTGCAGGCATGGCATTTCCTCTAACAGAAAAGAAAAACATTAAATGAAAGAACATAATTCATAACACAATTTAATCATATTTGCATCAGTACTTAACTTACTTTCAGTGAAACTATGTGCGGCATTATCGACTTTTCATATGGTAAAAATGTTTTAGGTGGGAAAATGTATATTTTCTGCAGTACCGCTACCTCCTCCGTAGTTGAAACTAGCACATCTTTAAAGGTAAAAAGACTTCCCTTCGGAATAAAATTTGAATCATTAGTCTATTTCAAAAATGGTTAATAAAATACATTACAAAAGAACACATTATTAGGGTTACAGAACACAAAAATAAAAAGCAAACTTGTCATTTTTGGGCGTTTCACACTACTTGTGCAAACATTCAATGCAATCACCGTAGTTTCGAAAGAATAATAATAATAATAATAATAATAATAATAATAATAATAATAATAATAATAATAATAATAATTTGAATTTCGACATCTTAAATTAAAATTCTTTTTTTCTCAATCATGAATTGCGATAGGTGTGTGTACATGCGTAGACGTGTGTTTGTTTGTGTGTGAGTATGCGTGTATGTATCTGTGTTTAAGAATTTTTGTATGTAGCCGGTGTGTTTGTGTAGGCGGGGATGTGTGCGTGTGCGCAGGCGGTCGTGTGTGTTAGGGTGAGCCGAAAAATACATTTTTTTTTTAAATTTCGATTATGAGTATTGCAGAAAAGGTGCCATTGGGGGAGCAAAGTGTACATAAAATTTTTGAAATTTTTTGATAAATTTCTTGATCTGTCGCAATTGAGTTGAAGTTTGGTAAAAAATTCGATTTTTTATTTTTGGAAATTATTTTTTAAAAATTTTCAACACCTAACATCTAAAAATGCATAATATGTGACAAACAATGTAGTTATTTCAGATTAGTATGGCGAAAGCAGCATGTTAACGTTTTGACAAAATTTAATTTAAAACGTAGAAAAAAGCAGGAAATTGCCAAATTTTCTAGGAATTTGAAGAAAAGGAAGGAATTGTACCACAAACCTCATTTTTTAAATGGAATTTCTATGCCCGTAATGGCACTTTTCCGCCCTACCCGTTGTCAATAAGAGAAAAAAAAAATTTTAATAATTTGCTAAAAATTTCGAAAAAACTATTTTTTTTCGGCAGATCAAGAAATTGACCAAACAATTTGAAATTTTTTATTTGCACTTTTCTATCCCAAATGGCACTGTTTCCGCAATACCCATCATCAAAATTTACCCTCCCTAGTGTGTTTGTGTGCAGCAGGACATGGACGAAATCACCAGGAGGGGCAGAGTCCGAGGACCTGCACCACCTGAAGAAGCGGGGGCCGGTGGGCGTCAGTGGAGGTGGAGGATCGTCAACACCCCCCCCCCCCCCCCAGTATCAGGCTCTGAGTCCAATCAGAAAAAGGAACCACAACGGCAAACATCATCGAAAGTGAAAATAAACAGCAATTCGTCATTTCTCAAAAAGTGGCCTCAGTGTTAGATGTGCAAGGTTACATTAATATGAAAATGATGCAATTCAAACATTACAATTGATTCCATGCAGTATTTTCAATCTTTAACTTTTGTATAAATACTTGCTCCGACGCCCAGCGTTGCATGGTCTACCTCAGACCTGATAGTGAGGTCAAGTGACGCATGTTTAACACTTACAAAGGAGTCCCACGAATAGTGTAATAATGAAAAAACTTGAAATACATAGAATTCGTTTCTTGAGAAAGATTTTTAAAGCAAAAATAATTTTTCCGCTTTAGCCTGTAATACTGGCCAAAATTTAAGAAAAGCGCCAAACTCTGTGACTTTGTGAGAAAAATATTACGCAATTTAACCGTCTGCATCCATCTACAAATCGTGTGAAACACTTCTTCGGTTATTCACCGTAACTCGCTATATTTGTAGACTTGTTACATTTTTTAACAGATTTTAAAACGTAATTCGATAACGGGGCAAGTAAGCAAAAATTTATACTTCTAGAAACATGTTTTACTTTGCTCTCGATTGCTACTTTTTTTATTATTATTAATTTCGCAGCAAAACCGAAATTTTCGGAATTTATATCGGTGAACAGACATTTTTGGAAGGTTCAGTGATAGAACGTTCATTTATCATGAACTACTTTCACCAATAAAAAAACGTAAAAATATTACCGCAAAAATGTCCTCTTTTTGTCTGCATTTCAAAATAATGCCTTTTACTATCTTAACTCTGCACCTTATTTTGACCATTTTCGAAATTGTAAAGATGTATCTAGGGATAACAGTTGCGAAAGTAGAGGTCCTGCATGTAAAAAGGGGACATGCTTTACAAAGAGTGTCCAAAAGTTACGCAAGACTTGAATTAAATAGAAAAAAAAAATTCTCCACTTTTTTTTTTTTTTTTTTTTAATACAGTAAACTCTCGATTATCCTCGGGGCGGATTATCCACGAGGGTCTCGGGGGAAAAAATTCTTAGTTAATTTTATTTTGTAGAGCAAAAATTTTTCTTTAAAAACACATGTCCCAAGAGTGCTGTGTACTTCATGCAATAAATTATTTCACCTAGACGTTATCGTAAGTACCATTTCTTTATAGATTGTATACGCTGGAGAACCTCAAATGCAAATATTTTTTATGCTGTACTTTTTGTCACTGTTTGTACACATCACGTTTTAAGTGTAATGCAATAATTTTTCGCAAAATATATTTTTTATCTTCTTTACCCCTTATTTTATGCTTTTTTCGGATTATCCGCGATTTTCGTTATCCGCGATACCCGTGCCACCCAATTTCGCGGATAATCGGGAGTGTACTGTATACATATGTACGTATTTTTAATTATTGAAAAATAAATAACATACGATAGGTTTATGTATGAAATAGCACTTCAAGCAAATTACTTCCACGACTTTGCATTCACACGCTCACTTTTTCTCGAAATTTATGAACATTGTGCACAAATGTGGCTGGATTTATTTGCTGCAGCGGAATCGTTTAATGCAATGCACAGGTGGATATGGGTTGTTGATACTGACTGACCTTTGACTTCAAAGAGCCCCTTGCAAAATAATCCAATGTTTTTAAATCACATGATCTAAGTGCCCACTTTAGATCATGGAAACGATAGAATGCATGATCAGAAAATGCCTTATGTTGCAATTGGATTATTCAACCATGAAAACACCTTGTTCTTTCGTGCAGTGCTTCACTTTTTTCTAACCCTGAATTCTGTACATCCGAGCCAGACTAACGTAAGTCCATTTTCGTTACTTATCAGGACAGAGCAAAAACGTTTGTCTGTTGCATATAAAGGAAGGGACTCGCTTTTTTTTTAAAGCTGCTAATTTAATTGTGAAATAATTCCTTAAAATAAATAATTTCTCATGGGTCGATTTGAAATAAGATTCTACATACAATGCAATGATAAAGTGAAAATCGCCATTTTTGGACATACGTTCGTTTGACTCAGCGGTACAGAACTGTCAGCTGTCAAACTGTTTCCTATTTTCAGTGCCAATTGCTATGCAGTAAATTCTCGATTATCCGCGAGCGGATTATTCGCAAGTGTCTCGGGAAAGAAACAAATGCAATTAACTGATTTTTTTCGGAAAAGCACGAATTTAAATTTTCTTGTTTCTTTTCATTTCTTACCCTAGAGTGCGGTGGTCCAATTAATTATTTTACCTGGGCGTTATTTTAAGTACAACTTCTATGTAGATACGTTTGAGAACCTCCAATACAAATTTTTTTATGCTGTACCTATCGCCACTGTTTGTACCGCTTTAAGTGTAATGCAATTATTTTTAAGAAAAAGACATTGTGTATCTTCTTTACCCCTTACTTTATGCTTTTTTCGGGTTATCCGCGATTTTCGATATCCGCGATACCCATGTCACCCAATTCCGCGGATAATCGGGAGTGTACTGCATTTATTAAGAATCAATACTAGAGAAAGAGGATGCTTAAAAAAATACATTAACTAATCAATACATACAATAAAAGTTCGACTTGTGGTATTGAACATTTTTATATGTATTTAAAACTCATTCAATAGTTACCATTAACAATGAACTAAAGTGAACACTTACCTCCTTCATTACGCCTTTTAATTCAGCTCTGATTTTTCCCTTTCCAGGATTAACGGCTTGGATCAAGTTATATAGTCCATCATCACTACTCTGCGCCAAACGCAGAATTTTTTCAGGTAAAGTTAGCACCACTCTGATGTTCTGAAATAAATTATTTAAGTTCATATTTTGTACGCATTATTCATTATTTAAATTAACAAAAACTCTACTGAAGTCGTGGTCCATTGTGTTCCTTGAGTAAGAAATTCCATAACTACTAAAAGGGCTGAAAACATGTTAAACAAAGCTTACAAAATATTTTTTAAAATTTCTTTAATAAATAGTTTGTAGATATGTTTTTTTGGAACATTTAGCACAAAAAAAAAAAAAAAAAACACTTTGCATATATGTGTAAAATTAAAAAGTGTGAGGATTTTTATTTAAAACCTTTTATTCATTTATTCGTTAATTATTGGAGTTCTTATAAAGTTAGCGCTTTTTTCAATCTTCGAGAATATATTATTAATTACTAAATACGTATGAATACTCTGGATTTAATTTTGAAAAAAAAAATCTTTTTTTCTTTAACTAACAAACTTGTTATTACGGTACTTTGACCCTTAAATATAGTTCAAACTGTATCCTATGATCTTGTAGATTAGCATAATCTAGATTGTTGAAATTTATTTTCCCTTCGAAATCAACGGTTCAAAATAGTACATAGCCGTCCAGAGTTGCACATAAATATTTCTTATGGAAAAAATACTCTTCAAAGTCAGTTTTTAAAGGGATTTTACTTTCTATTTCCTTCAATCTAAAACTCTTACTACAAAATTAAATTAAATTTATAAGAATTTAATTTAAAAAAAGCAAGTAACTTACATTACACAAATGCATCGGGTTATTTTTACTATCATACATCTCTACAAGAACAGTATATACTTTCAGCTCTTCTAAACCCATAAAGTGTCCTCCGGAAATGCGAAGAACTGCAAAAATAATAAATGCAATTAAATTTATTCAATTGAAGCAAAGTTAAATTTTACATTTTAATTTAATTATCCGACTCATGGGGACCAGGTAAGGCAATTTTTCGTGCGGTACAAAATGTCTACTTTGCGTGGAATAAACGTATGCCTAATTTTTTTGGATTTTTAAAATTATTATTTCTCAACAAATGAGATATGTCTCATTTACATTGGAATCTTACACTGCAAAAACTGAACTGTTGTTTTTACAGTATAATACTGGTAGCCGAGGTTCCAATTCAAAACTGTAAAATGCACTACAACAAACTGTAAAACTAGCTATTTTAGTTTCTTACTGCAAAATTAGGAGTTTTGCAGTTTATTGTCGTAAAATTTAGCTGTATTATACTGTAAAAACAACAGTATAATACTGGCAGCAGAGGTTCCAATTTAAAATGCACGGTAATAAACTGTAAAATTAGCAATCTTACAGTTTAGTACCATAAAATGAGCAATTCTACAGTTTATCACGGTAAAAGCAGCAATTTTACTGTAAAATTAGCAATTTTTATAGTTTATTGCTATAAAATTAGCTGCATTATAATGTAAAAACAACATTCATTTTTTTACAGTGCAGCAATCAAAATGTACAATTTGCTTCGGCATTGCTAAATTGTTAGAGTAACAAATTAACTGATACATGAAGCCCGTTACAAGAGGTTGACTTTGCATATCCCACACGTGACACATGCAAATAAATTAAATTTTAACTAACAAAAATATTCGATAAAAATATAACTGTCAGGAGTATGTTTGGATCAAATGTAAACCTTAAAAAATATGTTTACTCCTGTTTAATTAAAATATTAGGATCTATAGCAAAATACTGGTGAATTAGTGAGTCTGATTTGTCCCACACGTGACGGTAGAATGGTTCTTTAAGGTTTTACACAAAGCTGAGCGCAAACACAATTCGTGAACTTATAAAAAAAAAAAAAAAAAATCCGCCGTTCGGAGGAAACATTAATTCCGCTCTTCCGGTTTATTTTTAGCTTGAGGGCATCTGTTGCAGCATCGGTTCCACCAAAAGAAAAGGGTGCTGGTTTTTAACCGACCTTAAACCCTGTAGATAATAGTTTCTTCTTACAAGAGCTTGATGCGAACGAAATTGTTTGACGGTAATGCGGGTAATGACGGAGAAATTTAGTTTTTGCACAATTTTATCATTTCTCTTGCTATTTTTTTTTCTTTGTACGCGTAATTCTTTAATGCAATACTAACTATTATTGGTTTTATCGTACTAAAAGCAAATAACTTTTTCATCCTTCTAAAACCTGATCGGGCAGTATTTATCCTTAGTTACAGTTTGATAATCATAAAATTCTAATCTAATAAACAATATATTTTCCATTAACATTTAAATTAAAATCAGAATGAAAATTGCAAAGAAATCAGTAACTAGACAAATTCTTGCTAAAAATGCAAAATATTGACTTTTAATTCACTTACCCAGTCTTGCAGGCTTCACTACATGTATATCCATAGTCAAGAAAGGATATCTAGAGTCTGCCAGGTTAAGGAAGTCTTAAATATTTTTTGGCACGCTTTTATGTCAATATTTATTGCTAAATATTTGTTTGTTTGTTGTTGTGTCTCCTAGTTGTAGCAAAGAGGAGGGCATTGCCTCACTAGGAGAGAGGAATTCAAAAAAAGACAACACTCAGCATAATTTTAAGAACAAATAGAGTAGCACAAGAAATATTCACATCACAGGAGAGAGTAATAACACTCAGGGCGCAAAAAAGAATCGAGCACACGACCTCTTGCATACAAAGTTAGTGTTTCCATCACTCAGCCTCAAAGGCGGATACATGAGAGGGGCGGTGGGGGCAATCACCCCTCCTTTGTGGGGGACTTTTCACCGGTAGTTTTTCGACATTAAAGTTCTAAAAGTACAATTTCATACGAGTTTTAATGAAGCTGGTTGAAAGAGTTTCGGGGCTCTTCCCGGAAGTATTTCGACATTGAAATCGGAAACTTTTGCGATCAATATTTGTAAACCAGTATTCATTGCAAAAAGTAACAAAGATCAATCGCCTACCTTCAAAACTTTCTAGATCCGCCCTTGCGCGGCCAAGTAAGAAGTATGATGGAAACTACTAAATGTAAAAACTTTGCGGGGCTGCCGCTAAGGTCCGATACTAAAGTAGTCGATTTGCTAAGTTCTAATATAAAAATAGTCTCTGAAATAGTCGCCAGATGCAGAAAATAGTTTCTAGAATAGTCTGCTTTTTTTAATAGCATTTATGTCATAATAATACAAGGACACTTTGATAATACATATCTTTGCTGTGTGGTATGTTCGCGGGAATTCTCAAAGCAGAGGGCTAAAATTTTCCTTGAACAGCTAGCTCTCTTGAGGGGGAAAAAACTTAAGAACACATTTTCTAAAACACCGTTAATGCTTATTTAGAACACACCGTTCTAAATAAGCATTAAAGAAACAAGAACTGGTATGCTCAGGTATAATTTCATTGTCTAATCATTAGTTAAAGACAACAGTAAAAAATGACTGCATAAGAAGCGCTAAAAACGATAGATTCAAGATATTATCAATCGCGTGGAAGTTTTGCGCCACTTAAAAAAAAAAAAGAAGAAGTTATAAGGCTACAAGAAATTAGAAAGCAAAACCCAATCGACACTTATTCAAAATAAAACTCGTAGAAGCGTAAAATCGCGATAGAAAAAGTAAACCTTCACAAAAATCGCGATTGCAATAATTAAACTCTTCGTACAAAAGTATTAACGTCACTACACTGTTAAAAATTTTCCTGAAATGTTACGATAAAAGTTACTGGCATTCATGCTGCCAGTAACTTTTATCTTAATTTTTTCTTACTGTAAAATTTTACGGAAGAGAAAACGAGAATGAAAAAGCGTGAGAAACGAACGACAAGGATCGAACCCGGGACCCAATTTTTTCACACAGCCTTCACCACCCACGATACCAGATGAGACACATCAGGAGATCGGAAATAGGGTGTCATCTGCATCTCGCAGTAAGTCACATGGTGATCAATTGGCGCTGCAATCGCAATTTTTTTATCAGTGCAACTCACTGTAAAAATTTTCTGTACTGTAAACGCTACATTTTATAGTAACATTTACCATAAAAGCTTCCTGAATTTTAACAGTGTATTTTCTACTCGTTTATGTATTGATTTCATCTCATTTTTTCACTTTACAAAACTCTTATTGAAAACAAAAACAAAAAAAAAAAAGAAATGAAAAAGAGAAAGAAAGAAAGAAACGTGACAGAACGCAACCGATTGTTTTTTTTTTTTTTGGCAACTAGGGGAAAACTTTTCAGCATATTCCCGTGTTTCTTTTTTTTTCCTAGGCAGAAATGGAAAACAACGGAGTGTTTAAATTTTTTTACTCACTTTTTCAAATAAAATACTAGCCGCCTTTTTACAATTGAATGCAAAATAATTGTTTTCGCCTATATTGACTAACATAGGAACCATTGTGTATTTGCCTTAAAATAGTACCTCTAGTCACTTCTTCAGTCCCCAGTGGTAGCCCCACATTGAATAAATGTTTGAAATTTACCCCTTTAAGAAATGTATTCGGACCATCAACAAAGGATACTAATACTATGAAACAATAGTTCTGTTGAGCCAAACTCCGTTGCAACTACTTCTGGAAAATTATAGCTGATAATAGGAGAATTTTCACCATCTTTTTTAAATTGATGTTGAGATAATCCTACAAAACATAAAAATATTGTTAATAATTCCTATTGAATCAGATGAACTTATCAATTCAAAAATATGCTAGTAACTATTAGTGTAAATATAGTACCAACAAAAAATTTTTTTTTTACAGAAACTAAATATTGAGGTATAGTGTGAGCTATTTTTTTCAATTTCAGTTATGTCTATATATTTAGTAGTTCGGCATCCTTTTTATTGATTTAAAATTACTAATGAGAATGTCTAAGATTAAAACGGGTAATAATATTTTTTGTGTGGGTTTTACTTAGATAATTTTCTTTGTTCACAAAAAGTTTCAGCATGAAAGGACGAATCTTTTTCAAATATTTTAAGAAATTCAACTGAATTAAAATATGTCTTATCACAGTTCAAAATATCTTGTACAAAAATTATTAGAAATTGTTAATTACTAATTGGCTTTCCTTTATCGAAATCAGAGAAACCTATGTGCACATAGCAGTGTTTTAGCATATAAATAGGAGAGGTAGGCAGAACCCTGGCGCTAGGTAGCACTTCTATTATTCTTTCTGTAAAAAGAGTCTGAAAAAGAAAAATAAAGTAGAGATTTATACAATGCATCTACCGAAGAAAAACACAATATAAGAAAGTGAAATTCAAATCTCAGATTTACTAAAAGTTACATAAAAGCTGTAACATAACTGTAACACAAAAGGCCAATTCCATTTCGAAAAAAAGCGGCACAAAATAGCTTGCAGAGGCTATAAAGATGTTAGGGCCTTGTTTCGCTGCATGAATTTTTGAATAATAAGGACTCTAATTCTATAAAATACAGTTAAATTTTGAAGATATCCAGAAACAGGATTTATAAGGATAGTATATTGGTATGTCGTGAGATACGTCCGTTACGGAGAAAATGCTATTGTTTCAATATTTTTTCTGAAAATCTTCAAAATGTAACTGCACTATATGGTAGTAAAGACCAGGTTCTTCATTAAGTTTGCAAAATAAAAAAAAATTAACATATTTCTAGTCTTTGTAAGCTATTTTGTAAAAAACTGATACGTCTGTTACTATGGAATTATGCCCAAAAGAAAGCAATATGTAATAACTCAGTGAAAGATTTTCCATTAAATTTGGAAATTCAGTGACGATGCTTAACTAAGAAGTACCACAGCAGTTAAGATATTAGTTGCAGTTGTTAGTTTGATTTTACGGGGATGCGTGGCATTGCAAGAGGATAAAGTGTCCCCGACTTTCAAAATCCAAACTCTTGAGATTGCCAATAATATACAATGACCTGCATTTTGGCTCGCTAAAAGGAGAATTTAGGCCAATGGACACATTTTTTGCGATTGGTTCCTAAGCTCTTTCACAAAAAAAAAGTTATTGAACTCACACAATTCAGAGCTTACTGTAAGAAGAGCTCTTAGAAGTAACGATGGAAGAAAAAACAAGAATACCGACAATGACATACAACCAAAAATTTCACATTTAAAGTTTTGAGCTATTCCTTGGTAATGGCAAATGATCTTTTTGATTTGCTAATGAAGTGAGATTCTATCATGGACGTGGCAGGAGTGATCATGGATGCGCTAATGCCCTACAACTACAGTCAACGCTCATTATAACGACTACACATTATAAAGATCATTCCATTGTAACGAATAGTGGGAAAAGTCAAAATTGTATACCTACATAACTAAAAACACTGGACCCTACATATCATCTATAACTGTAACGGAAAATTATGTTTTGCAAAAGGCAAGCAACTATTCAGGCCCATCATTTCAAGTTTTTCCTGGGGGCAAAGGGTAAAAACACAATACAATTTCACCAGAAAACAACAAAAACCACGCCCACTTGTACGTAAATACATTGATTTCTCAAAATCAGTGGGGGGGGGGGGATCGATCCCCCCCCCCCCCCCACTGCTACCGCCCCCCTCTAAATGACGGGCTTGCAACTATTTATAAATTTTTCTTCAGAAAAGAAATGCAATAAATGGTAAGTGCGCAATATTTTCCCCCTATATTCTCTGATTTAAAATCCGTATAATATTTTGTAACAGTATTTTACTCTGAAATATTTTTTTATTGAAATGAGAAAAAATAATTTAAGTACAAAGTTTAAATATTTAAAATAATTGCCAATATTTAATGAAAGCACTAAACATGCAAGATGCACGTGTCTCTTTTTTAAATTCTCCTCTTATAGCGATCACTCGTTATAAAAACCTCTTTTTGTGGGACGGAGATGGTCGTTATATCGAACGTCGACTGCATAAAAAAGAGTAATTGAAAACTGCTAAAGACTCATAAGCAGGTATATTTTACCAGCACTAAGTATGCGTATGTTTTCTTCGTGCACGTTGTGTAATGTATCGAAATAATGTCACAGCAAACTTATTATATATTTATCTATCACCAGAATGAAATATTTTTCTTTATCTATGAAACCTAACCCGCACTTCCATACTTACCGTGTCGTCTGAGATACCTGCCTCTGCTACGATTATAGCGGTACCAGAATTCAAACCTTCAGCAAGTACACAATGTCCCAGAATACCACGTTTCTCCCAAACTTCAGCATCATTGCAACTTTCATATAATTCAGTTGAACTGGATAATCTATTCAAAATGGAAATAGGGAAAAAAGGAATCATGAACATTTGGAAAAATAATGAAAATTTTGAAATTTAAAACAAAACTATAAAACTTATTTTCAAAAATGATTATGTAACTTAGTATTTAAAGCAAATAAAACGAAAATATGCAGCATAATTTAAAAACTATTGACTAATTCCGTAGTTTCCCAACTGTTTTTGAGTTTAGGCACCTTTTTGGAATAAGGATCTTCTTAAAGTATCTTTCCCTGTGTAAATGGGTGTCTAATCATAACTAACAAAAAAAAAAAATACTTGTACCTTCAGTCATGAACGCCGACAGAATCATATGTATGAGGGTGCACTTGAACTAAAAAAAGTTTTTGTTTAAAAAAACTAGCAAAAAACTTTTTTTACAAAAAAATTAGCGAAAAAGCTCTTTTGTAGGAAAAAATTAGCATTTTTTTTACATAAAAAAATCATTACAATTTTATTTCAAAAAGCCAGGGGGTGCAAGTACATCACCTTGCACCTACAGTGCCTACCTACACTTGACAATCACGTGCCTACAGAGCATTGCATCACACTTATTTATATTGCAGGGAAACCGCAAAATATTGTAAAATTTTTATGATATTTAACTCTCTAATTATTTTTGAAGTTATTGCAAAATTTCACTGCACCCGGGTAGAATATCCATTCCAGTGGCGTATCCAGGAATTGATTTTGGAGGGGTGCACATCGAACATCGACACTGTGATGAGAAAGGAAAAAAATCAAGAAATATGGTGAAACTTTTAAAACGCAGTATTTCGATTTAATTTTTTCTATTGAATGTTGCTCAAAGATTGCTTTTTTTTTTCACAAAAATGAATATCATGCAAGAACAATAAGGCGCGGGTGCATCGCTCATTTTCCTCTTACATTTCCACAATTACAGAATAACAATTAGTTTTGCTTCTTATTGTCGAAAACAGAAAATAATATGAATATTTCAGTGTCCATAAAGTATTTTTCATTGAAAAAACCTGAATCATATTTACATGAAGGTTACATGTTTTTTCAAAATTCGGTGCCACCATTTTTTATAGTCTTACAAAATCTTGGGGGGTGCATTGGTCCCTTGGTACAGTCATAGAAAAAAAAACGAAACACTTGCTCGTATTCGAAGACTATTAACACTAGAGACACGTGTAATATGTTATTTTTTCAGGAATAATGTGTTCTATACATTTCTATTGGTAAATTGTTGTTAAGTGGTCGTCTTCATATAAAAATCGGCATCAACTTTAAAATTTTCTATTAAAACCCCCCTTTTTTATCGCATATTTGTGATCAGCAACATTATTTAACTTCGTATACCAAATCGTTTTAAATTTGCTCCAGCCGTTGCTTCACAATTGAACTGAGAAAAAACCGTCCCGTAATGTTAAAAATATTTTTGATACTTGGGCATATAATACATAAACCACGATAGGTACGGCAAAGTTTGTTTTTTTATATCAAAGTATGAACCAACCCAACAATAAAAACGTCATTGACTTCCTCTCAGATAAAATTTTGAATTTTTTATGAATTTTGAAATTAATATTTGAAAAAATGATGATCTGGAACCATATAATATTTTGATGGAGAAACAATCTAGAAGGGGTTTCAAAGGAGAATCCAAAATGGGAGCTCAAAATATCCAGTAGTTTTTGAGACATGCTAAAAGAACCATTTTTAGGGACCATATACAACTGTGCAAACTGAATTAATAGCAGGGAATTTCTATGCAAAGAAAGTGGAATATGCTTATCCACCAGTTGCAGAACATGCTCAGCGTTTTCATATAGTATTTAGTTTTCAACAGTTATAATATGTTGAAAGCGAAACGCTAATAAAACTGCTGAGTATATTTTAAAACTGGTAGACAATCATATTTTTTGTCCATTAGTCAGAAGTCTGCATTCATGCAACATGTAGCAATTAAGAAAACTTTTTACGTGGACACTTGATTTTCATGGAAAACTGTGGTGTCTCGGAAGGTTATTTGGAATAATTTGTGAAGATTAGACGTTTTTTTAAATTCTGAGCCACGGTTTTAACATTTTTTCCAATCCTAATACAGTAGTTTATATAAATACAACAGGTTACTTTTAAGTTATAACCTCTCTCCAAAAGGTGTGTGCTGTAACGGTTAGTGCGTAGCTAAAAATATGCATCCATCTTTGTTTAATCAAAAAGGTAGAATGTTGCTTTTTTCCCTTGAACTCTACACAGTAGGGTTTTCTCTTCCAAATTTCAAAAAAATATTATAACTTTAACAAAACCCCAGTATTTTTAATTAATTACGAAAAGCAAACGTATTATTGCGAGTAGCTTTAGGTAATTTAATCGAAAAAATATGATTTGTCTACTCTTTGTAAATTTCGACCTTGAAAGTAGCATTTTAAATGTGGTGGTGGTCCCTAAATCTTTGGTCGGTCATAACTTTTGTTCTACTGGTCTTAAAGTGTTGCCGCTTGGTACCCAGCGTACTTTTGTCCCTCCGCACCTAATTATGTAACCAAATATAGGGGTTCCCATTTGAAAATTCAGTCTTTGAGTTCATTTCACTTTGTATATATAGCAGAATTTTACTCACATAGTTTTAAAGAAGACTTTAATCTATGTCAGAAGACACCTTTCTTTTGTTCTTGGCAAGTATAGCAGCCGAATAATTCAGAGTGTTTCGTTTTTTTTTTCTATGACTGTACCTCCCCTGGATCCGCCACTGATCCATTCCGAAAGAAATTGAATAGAAAAAAGAAAAGAAAGGGAGAAAAATAAACTGCATTTTTACTCTCGAAAAAAAGCGAACGATATCCAGAGACGCGACTTCTGAAAAGAAGTTTTCAAGCAATTTTTTTAGCCCTGGATCACACGCCCTGGATCACACAAAGGGAATAAAAAGCGTTGGTGGTGGGGGGGGGGGAATAAAAGCGTAAAACAATAAGTATTGCTTAATGAGGATTGCTTATAAATTAATATAATAAGGATTAATAATAAGGATTGCTTAAAAAGTACTAATTAACCCTGACGATCATTTTAATTCAACAACATTTTGCATAGCTCCTATCTACATACTAATTTAAATGCAAAATTTGTGAAAGTTTATCTTACTAATTTTGCATCCCTAACTGTTGAAATCATTTGTATAATCAGAGACCGATAAAATCATAGGATACAAGAAAAACTTTTGAGTTACAGATGAATTATCCCTCATAGTTTATATCAGAAAATTCAGTGTAACATGACTTCAGAAAGCATAAAATTTTATTTTATTATTTATTTAACTTTAAAGGAAAGCAAAATTTTATTAAAAAAAAGATGGTCACATTTACAGCACCTACGGCACTATATAAAATTGTGAGAATTACCTAGTTTTTTTTTTTCTGGTGTCAGTTTAAAAACCAGATGAAAAAATTGAGGGGGTAAGACTTAAGAAAACCAAAGTTGAAAAATAAGGACCACCCTAAATGACATTGTACTATCTAGTATCTATAGCTACACAACGCGAGATCAAAGGAAGGTGCCCTAAAAATCGACCTCTGGGCGCCTCTTTTCTAGCGTTAATTCCGGCTACTCCCACGACTATAAAGTAAATGGAAACACCCGAATTGCACATTAAAAATAACAGGGAAGGTACAATTCATGACTAAATTATTTAAATAACCTTCCATATGATTAGTTACGTAGCTTCTGTAAATCGTTCGTTTATGTTGGAAAGGAAAATAGGAGATCATTATTTTGATGAAATTTTTTTAAAATGTTTTCTCAAACAATGATGATGGATACACAATTGTTTGAAACACTTCGAATTTGAGAATGTCTGCTTTATGTTGCCTTGTTTTCACTCACCCCATCGAAAGTTTTGTTTTTTCTCCTCGTTTCAGTAAGACGTTGTCGTGTCTAAGTGTCACTATCATGATATGCTCAAAACTGGACTAGCGCTTAATTTGAAATTCTTTGGGATATTTTTACAAACCTCCCTTGAATGTTTGGAATAGTTGAAAGAGATGTTTGGTTGGTCAAGTAATTAAATTTTTGAAAAGCATAAAACATTTCTGAAAGGTACAGATGTTGTTGAATCAACAACATTGTTGAAGATTCGTTCCTGGTAGACTTGTGACAAGAGATAATGACAACATTAAAAAAAATAATGAAATCATATACAAAGACACATGTATAATGACACCCATTAATGCCTGACATTTTTTCCCAAAAATATTTTGTATACTGGTTACAAACGGTGTTTAATGGACAGGGAAAATAATAAAAAAATATTATGTAAAAAATAATTGTTTTATTAAGGAAAGAAAAATCGTCCCTCGAAAGTTACGATAGACCCCAGGGGGTACATACTTTTTTTACTAAAATTTTTTTCTGCCTACGATATATGACTACGATAATATTTAAAAAGACATTTTATAAGAAGAAATAAAATCAGCAATTAACATAAACTGGAAAGCTGGGAATAACTTTGAAAACTTAGCTTTTTTCTTGAGATTGTGAACGATGTCATTTTTGATAAAGATCATATTAAAACTGCTACAGAACACACTTTACAATGGTTATGTGCTGCAATCTGTTAATAACGAATCGAAAGAATACCAAGGTACTAATTGAACACTATTGTTTGGTTCAAATGTTCATTTTAGGGAAATTCAGATACTTTTTTAGACCGTCCTAAAAAAAGGACGCTATGCATTAATGGGTTAAGAATTCAGATGTGATCATATATTACGAACACCGACTGAGAGACAATGCGAAAAAATCTGATGAAAGATTTGCATAAGATGAAGGTTTACGCACAGCTGCACTGCAAAAAATGAACTGTTGTTTTTACAGTATAATACTGACAGCCGAGGTTCCAATTTAAAACTGTAAAATGTACAGTAATAAACTGTAAAACTAGTAATTTTAGTTTCTTACTGTAAAGTTAGCAATTTTACAGTATATTGCCGTAAAATTTAGCTGCAGTATACTATAAAAACAACAGTATAATACTGGCAGCAGAGGTTCTAGTTTAAAACTGTAAAATTAACACTTTTACAGCTTAGTACGGTCAAATTAGCAATTTTAAAGTTTATTAAAGTAAAATCAGCAATTTTTACAGTTTATTACTATAAAATTAGCTGAATTATACTGTAAAAACAACATCTTTTTTTTAGTGTGTTGCCAAAGCACTGCAATCATCAGATCTCATACCATGCGGCTTCTACATGTTCCCTAAAGTGAATAGTGCATTGCGGGAAACACATTTTCAGACTGTAGTAGATGTGAAAGTAAAAAAGGCAGACTTTCTAGAAAAGATGACACCAAATGACCTGTAACTGCTTTAAACAGAAGAAATCTTTCATGCAGTCATGTACTAATAGGGAAGGGGAGTAGGATGAAGGAGACTAAAAAGTATTTGAATATGTTTTCAATAAAGCGAATTTTTAAGACTAGTCCCGCTACTTAATTACCACACTTTGTAAAGCGAACATAACTTTTTAAAACTTACACTTTTAACTCTGTCTTGAAACAGAGAAGCAGGAGCGCCCGAATGGGAGGTCACGGGAGGGCACTGTGACCTCCCAATAATTTCTATATTCGGCACATTTTCCTGACGATTCGGCAATTTGAAGACAACAAATTGCAACATGGAGATTATTTGTTCTTTTTAGTTTTTAGAATTGTTTTTTAAAAGATGCCTGATGTTTTTTCTCACCAAATAGTGTGCATGTATGACTTGCATTTTATCATTCGGTAAAATTGGAACTTCATTCGGCAAACTGATAATTTCCCCCCCTCCTAAAAATTTTAGTTCGGGGCGTCCCTGCAGAGAAGGTACTATCAGATTTTCTTGAAAAATATCTTTATAAGATAAAGTTCAATCTAGCTTTTAATATAGTTTTACTACATATCTTACTTTTTAACTTTAAACTAGTTCTCCTGAAAAATCACGTTTTTTGAAATATGACGTTGTTGAGAGTAGTGAGCGATTTCTACGAAGCACAAAAAAAATTTATATCACCAAACGTAGAGCCTAAAGCGTTTCAAAAATTAACTATCGAAAAAAAAGTTTTTTTTTCGTAAAACAGTTAAATAAAGCAGTAAATAGTATTTTTAAGAACATTTTTAAACAAAATAAGTATTGGTCTGAATTAAAAATGTTCCTTAAAACTCCAGTTAGATTGATTATGTCATAACTAGTTGTACGACAAAGCTATAAAATTGCGTCAGTTAGGAATTATTGTCTTTAAAAGCAGGCACATATGCAGAAATTCAGCAAAGTTTATATCTAAATACGCATGTTTCAGAAATAATTTACTCGTATGAAGTGATTCTTTTTAATATCTTTACTAGACAAAATAATTGCACAAACGATTAATGACCAAATAATTACACTGATTCTCTCTCTCTCTCTCTCTCTCGACAATGTAGTACAGCTAAAGACATCATTAGTCTTATACGCAATAATCCATTTGCTTATCTGAAAACGTTTAGAGTACACCGACCAGAGAAATTAAAAGTAATGAATCTGGACTACTTTTTGTTTTTGCCACTTTCAACTAAGGGCATTAAGAAAAAAAATGCACTTTTGCTATGCGCCCACAAGGGATGTAAGATGGGTGCACTTGCATCCCCCTGGCCTTTGGCACAAAAAAAAAAAAAAAATATCAAAAAAAAAAATATTTTTTTATTTTTAATTAATAATTAAAAAACAGTTTAGTTAATGATTTTCTTCGCAACAAAAATTTGTTTGTGATTTTTTTTTTTTTTTTTTTGACATTTTTTTTTTTTTTTTTGGTTAAAAATTTTTTGCTCATTTTTTTATTCTTATTTTTTTTTTCAGTTCGGGTGCACCCCCGGCGCATAACATTTGCTTAACCCTAACATAGCCGGAAACAACAATTTCACGAACAATAAATAGCCGTGAAATATTTCATTTACATGTCTAGTATTCCCATTACTTATCAACGCTCAAAATAAGACCACTATCAATAAATAAAAATTCTTAAACACACTGTCTGATAGTATCTATTCTTAAAGAAACCTTTGTTAGGCCTTATGAAAGAGAAAAGACAAGAAAAAAACTTGCCCTGACTCATCACAATGCCGGCGGTTTATCCGAGTATTTTTTGCTTTGTCATCATCGCTTCCGTGCACTTACCTTCTCGCCGCTACAATCCATCCACCTCCACAAGTGGAAGTGAAACTTAGCCTCCGTCGTAAAACATAAAGTTTCATTTCAGAAGTCATACTTCAACCACGGGAGCCGGCAGGTGGGTGCAACCACCCCATAGCGGTGCTGCCCCATAGCGTTTTGGGAAGAAAAAATAATTTAATTTTTTTGTTTGTTAGAAAAGTTTTTTGGGTGATATTTTCAGACTTTTTTTGATGATTTTTTAGGAAGAAAAACTTTTTCTGTTGTTTTTTTTTTTTTTTTTGCTATATATTTTTTTTTTCCAATTATCATCGTTAATTTTTTTTTCTGCTCATTTTCTTTGTTAAATATTTTTTAGTTCAAATGCAACCCTCTGCGTATGATTCTGCAGGCGCTTGACTGCAGGGGCTTCCCTAACTTTTTTGGAAGGGCAAAAATTCTCAGTTGCCGAATGGAAGTCCAATTTTTGCCAATTGACAAAATAGAATAAATTTTTAAAAAATTACTTTTTAATTTTGAAATTATTTTTTTATTTTTAAGTAAGTAATTAATTATATCTATTCATTTATCTACATTAAATTAATTATTTCTTAATTTAAAGCAAATTCTGAGATGCATTTTCATATTTCTTCAAATAATTTAATTTATAAGTTTTATGTCTCTGATCACAGTATTTTTCTAATTTTATCATTTCTCCTTTGCTTACAATTTATTTAAGTTCATTTATTTAAAACTAATCATTATTCTAAAAAATAAGAATAACTAACACTAAAAAACAATTATGTTGTTATTATTATAATTCTGAAGACATGGGAAGGAAGTCCCAACCCCCCCTTTGCTGCCCCTGACGGCGCTCATGTATTCAAATGTGATATTAATATTTTTCGTGATGTTTTTCGCAATTTTCCAAAAGTATTTTGCAGTGTTAATTCCTCAATTAATTTTATTTTATTTTTAAAATCCAAGAGGTGTGACAGTGCATCCTCTTGAAACCACCTGACCTACCGGATCTCAAGGATATAAACGCGAAATTAATATTTTTCATGGCACGTTTTGGTGATTAAACTATTTTTCGATTTGTATTTTGCTTAAGGCTAACTTAATTTACTTATTTAATATTAAATATTATTAAAGATTTTTCAAATTAATATTAAAAAGTATTAAATTAATATTAATTTCTATCACTGATTTTCTTTTAAAAAGCTAGGGACTGAAAGTGCACCATCTCGCAAGCCCATGGGGGTGCTTATGGACATAATTATAAGATCAATAGTTAGTTTTTTTTTATGTATTAGGTAGTTTTTTTAAAGATATTTTGTAGCTTGACCTCGCTTATTTTATTTAATTTATTTTTAAACACTAAGTGGGCATGGTATACATACCCTCTGGAGGAGAATACATAACCTCTTTCACACCCCATACTGGCCCTATTTATTTATTTATTTTTTCAATTGCCAGCGGGTGCAAGTGCAACCCCCCCCCCCTCCCGTGCGAGCCACTGTGCATACAACCATTTCTTTGAGTTCTTACAAACATCGAAATAATATTTTTTTATTTATTTATCTTAGAGCTGGAGTATGTTTTACTCATTTTATACGTTGCCGTATTCCAAAATCTTTTACTTATCAAATATAAACTCATTTGGTGGCGGCAATTGCCCCCACTGCTACTTCATTTAATCCGTGTTTGCCCGCCGGGGCTCTAAGGCGCCAAGAAAACACGCCATCAAGGTTAAAAATGCTTTATTAATCTTTTTTTTTTTTTTTTCCAGTTTGCTTGTTATGTCAAAGAAGCTTGCTAACAACAACATCACTGGTCATACAAATCATGAAGTGTGATTTGTACTTACTATGAAGAAAATGATTTTTCCCCCGCAGTTTCTATTTTTAAGCAGGTATTTACTTTTATTGTTGATGAAGTTTAAATAACAAGCTATTTCGCTTCCGCTCTTAAGATTGCTTACGATCCTTAGAAAAGCCTACGAAACTTATTTTTGATAACGAATAAAATATAATAGGGTAGCGAGCAACGTCCTCTTGTAATTACATTTCATCAGCCGAGGAATAAATGGAATTTTCCCCTTTTGTTGATCTACAAACCAGTAAACATTCATTTTCGCCAACCGACGGGTTTTCGACCCCGAAAGCGGTAGCTCGTACCCTATAGTTATAAGATGCAGACTGTTGATGTTATTTTAAACACATCTATACCAGAAAACAATTTAACTTTGACACTAAACGTCACTACGCGCGGAGCCAATAAGAGCTCAGAAGCAGTTAAGGATCTCCTCTAATTCGCCAAGTAGGCTGTGACGTTTTATCTAGCTCGTTTTTCATTGGCTGACGTCACGCTGACGTCACGACGCCAATGTCAAGAAACCTTGCAGCGTAGTTTTCAAGCATTATTTCTCGCATTGAAAATCAGAAAAACGACAAAAAACTTTAATAAATTACACTTCCCCGCTCTGCAATTTAAACTAATATTTAAAATCGTTTGAAATAGAAAACAAACGCTCGCTGTCTTCACCTGAAGTTATTGACCGAGCCCTTGAATAGCTCGTACCCAAGGCAAACGCTTTTTCATTCCAGACATGAGGCCGCCTGATGAGTGTTATATTCGCGTCGGAAAAATTTAAGCGAGGATTCTGCTTTAGAATACTCAAAAAATCGGCTTTTCGGGGCTTTTTTTTTTTTTTTTGATTAAAAAAAAAGCTAGTCTAGCTAACTTTTTAGATTATTTTATTATACATCTGAATATGAAAATAAAATTTTTTAGAGAAAATATTCACATGCAATATCGATTTTTATGCGCAATCGTGCAGCTGCTGAAAATTTAACTTGGATATAGAACAAATTTAGCTTACTCGCTCTGCTATTCTTTAAATGAATTGTGCTTTAATAATGAATGAAAATGTATATGCATCCAAAAATAGTTGAAACACACTTTCCAAAAGAACATTTGAGTCGTTTAAAATCAAAACCCGTGAAATCCATTTCTCAAAACCCATAGTTCCGAAGCCGTAACTGTGGATCTAAAAAAGTTTTGACTTAAAACCCTTACTTTAGAATACAAAAAATATCTTTGTGCGATTGATGTGAAGTTTTAATCCAACGTTAAAGAAGCACAAATATACAGATATACTGCAGACACGTGTTTCGGGGCTGCAAGGAACCCCCTTTTCAATGCATGAAGTGTGAGCTTTAGGATTAAGAATCATCCGATAAATTCCTGTATAATAAATAAAAATTCCGATAAATTCCTATTCCTGTCCGGTAGTATACCTGTATATTTGTGCTTTTTTAACGTTGGATTAAAACTTCACCTTACTTTAGATTCACTTTTTATTGAGATCAATTGGTTTTTGATTTACTTCCTATAAGCCATTGATAGAAAGTTGCTTTTAAACTTACATTTTTTTTCATAAAAATGAACTTAAAGGGTTTTGTTTCTAACCGTCACATTTTATGCAGGTAGAAAAGTTTAATCCTGTAGAATAAAGAATTTCGGCAAAAAGCACAATAATTAAAATCTATTACAAATTTAGAACATGACTTTACAACTTGAAAATGTCATTGCTTAGTAAAGATATTTAGATTTTCTTAGCTTAAAATGAGAATATAATGTGAAAACACATACTTCATAAGCCCTGTTATCTCTCTTTTTTGTGCATTTCTTATATACCATCTAACTCGAAGTCCATTTATGCTTGTAAACAAATTTCCTGGAAAGAGATAAAAGTTCTCAAGATTAATTAAGATAAAAGTTACATTAAAAATTCAAATAATATATCTGAAAAAGCATAGTAATGTTAAAAAAAACCTGTACAAAATCTGCCAATTTAGTGCCTAGTTCAGAGATCGGCAACCTTTTTAGAGTCAATAGCCATTTTTTTCTTCTGATGCGGTGAATTTTTTTTCAAAGAGCCCCATAGAAGACTCGAATTTTCATCGATACTATCACTGTATATTTTCTGTAACATTTGTGGCATAAAATATAAGTTTTAGCGGATATTTCCCAATTAAAATTAAATCACCCATGTATTTAGGGGACCAAAAAGGAGGGGGGGGAGAAAAAATTTATTTTCATCATCATTCATCGTAAATAGTAGGGAATAATTTTGTAAATTTTATAAATTAATTCACAAAAATTGCTGTAAAATATTGACTAAGTACTGCAACTTTATCTTGCCATACTTTGTCTAAGCAAGGTCAGATGCCTATGCTACGTACATGTAATTTTTTAAAATCAGAGTCACATTATTTTTGCTGTCATTATAAAATTTGAAACAAAGTTGCTTAATATATTTAATAGTTCGCTTTTTATGAAATTAAAAGATGTGATGTTAGAGTGAAAAGTGAAAACTCATAGAATTGTGTTTCGGGCTTTTGATTTCAAGCAATAAATATAAGAAGAATTAATGCACAACAATTAACACAAATCTGAAAACATTGTATTACGCAACCCAGACTTCATTGCTAGATTCTAAATGTTATTCACATGCATCAAAGAGATAGCTTGAATTAAACTAGAAATAACAACACATTTCTTCGTATATTTCTATTTTCAAAACTTTCTTTGTGTTCAATTGTAATGATCAGATGACCTAAATAGAGCAACTTGAAGTTTCGAATAAGCACATCTAAAAGCCATCTAACCATGTTTTTTCTTTTTAAAAAAATCAACAACAAATCTAGGATCAAAAATTTAATTTCTGAGTTGGATATTATATTTTTCAATTGAAACACACAAACTGCATCGCTGCAATTTAATACGTTTCAGAACAGCTCCGAGCTTATTTAGAGTTATGCGTCATACGAACAGTCAAACTGAAACACAGAAAAGATAAATCTAAAATCAGAAGTAGCGCACGGAATTTTATTTTACGGCCCGCTGGACAAAAACGTGATCTTCAACCATTTCGTGTCATAGATGCTCTCGAAGTTGTTGCTAAGCAACCAATACTTCAGAAGCAGTTTGTTTCTCCCTTGCTTTACAAGGTACATTCACTACTGCAGATGTGGTTATTACAACACGTAAGGCTTCAAATTTCGCTTTTATGCACTATGGAGTCCACGAAATGGCTTGTACTGGTAAACGAAGAAATATAGTTCACGTTCATCGTAGCATTTGGAAACAACTTCATTATTGAAATATGTCCCCCCCCCCAAAAAAAAAAAAAAATTGTTTTCAGCTTTTATTGCTTTGATAAAATAACAAATATTATTTGCGATTAATGTGATGGTGAGATAGTAAGAGACAAATTGCGTTAAAAAAATTAATAACATAAATTCGTGGTTTTCTGACTTAAATCATGTGCATCCAATTTTTAAAAACACTGGCAGATTTCTTCGTTTCGATATATATATATATATATATATATATATATATATATATATATATATATATACACTGCTCAAAACAATTAAAGGATATTGAGATTTTGGGTTGATTTTGCACCTAAAGACCATTTTGGTTGATTGATACATTATCGACTACACGTAGTAAGCTGTAAGACATAAAAATTACATTAGTTTGGTAGAAAAAAATTCTTTTTATTCAGCTTTTGGGTACAAAATGGAAAAAAGGAAAAAAACGCATTTTCTGAAAATGAGAAAAACAAATAAAAAAAGGGGGTTTCCTTTGAAGAAAACCACTTTTAGTAAGGGGTATGGTTTCCCCAGACAGCTAGCAGTGTTAAACACCTCTGAGGTATGGACTCAATGAGGGTATTAATGAGGGGCTGATGCATTCTACCCCACTCCTCCTGAAGAGCTCTTTCGAGTGTCTGGAGAGCTTCTGGAGGTGATAGGCGTTCAGTCACTCGTCTTCCTAGGATGTCCCAAACATGCTCTATTGGTTTCATGTCCGGAGAACACGCTGGCCATTCCATACGTACGATTCCTTCTTCAAAAAGAAAATCATTCACCAAGTTAGCACGATGTGGACTGCAATTGTCATCCATTAAAATGAAGTCATCTCCAATTGCTGCAGCGTAAGGGACGACCATAGGTCTGAGGATCTCATCCCTATATCGATAACCAGTCAGAGTTCCATTTCGGAAGATATAGAGGTCGGTTCGAATATCAAAGGAAATGCCGGCGTATACCATCACACCTCCACCACCAAATCTGACACTTTCGAGCACAAATGCTGGATTATTTCTCGTGCCACGTTCTCTCCAGATGAAAACCCGCCTATTATCAGGATGAAGGGAAAAACGGGACTCATCAGAGAACAGGATTTATTGCACCACTCATTTCTTCTCCAATTAACGTACTCCGTTGCCCACGCTCTGCGGGCACGACGGTGACTTGCACTTAATTTGACACACACCATTGGTCGACGGGCATACATGCCAACGGCGTGGAGTCAATTTCGGACAGTTTTTGTCGAAACACGGGTGCCAGTAGTCGAGCAAAGTTGTCGTTGCAGTTGAGTGGCACTCATATATTTCGGTGTCTCCGAGCCGATAACGCTAAATAGCGGTCTTCATTGTACGTTGTAGCCGGTCTACGTCCTTGTCAAGATCTATGGTCAGCACTTTCAGTCTCTAGAAAACGGTTCCAGACCCTAGAAACTACATTTTGAGAAACTCCAAAGGCTTCCGGTACCTCGGCTTGTGTTTGGCCTCCCTCTAGTCTGCCAACAACTCTAGAAGCTTCTGAATTCGTCAAACGTCTTCGTTGAGACATGGCACACATAGGAACAATGCTCCTACAGAGCGTCGATCATTCTTTTCTGCCTTATCTTATAGTAAAGTGAGAGTGAAATTTCATTCGCTGCAGCTAAAGAGCCGTTTTCGACGTCAAACTCAAAATTTGCATACTATGAAGTTTGGAAATGAGCAAAATTTACATTTGTAACACTCTTCTTCCCTTTTATGCAAAAAAAAAAAAGTTAAAAAATGTTTAAACCCATTTTTTATAGGAAACTCACAATATCCTTTAATTGTTTTGAGCAGTGTATATACACTGGCGGAAAAAAAAATCCCAACACCAAGAAAGACTTGTGTTAGATAAACGAAATTTGGTAGGCGTGTTTATACAACTGAAAGATGACATCGATTGAAATTTCGTGTTCCGCGCATAAGTGTGGCGCAGCTGGCGTCACTCAGAACATGCAAATAAGGCTTGTTTTAAAAACGTGTTGTGAAGCTCGTGTGTATTATTTTTCCGTGAAATTGGACGAATTGCATTCATGTTAGCCAGGAATACCTTTTTAGAAGACGAAGAAGCCATTATCAACAGCTCACCGAGTTTAAACGAGGTCGTACAAATTGGCTACGAGAAGGTGGATTTTCATTTCGTGATATTGCAGAAAGACTGGTGGGAATGTTTCCACCATGCATGATTATTGGAAGCTATGGGCAAGGGATGGTACTACCTCAAGAAGATCGAGTTCCGAGCTGCCACGTGGCACGACTGAGAAAGAAGATCGCCGAATCTTGCGTACGGCTGTGGCGCATCGTACTGCATCTGCGACTGACATTCGAGCTGCAGATGGTACCGTCGTGACCCAAGGAACGGTAAGAAACTGTTTACTTCAAGGACAGCTCCGAACCAGGCAGCCTGTAGCCGGTATTCCATTGACTGCAAACCATTGCCTTTTCCGACGGCAGTGGTGCCACGACAGAGCTCACTGGAGGTCGGATTGGAGATCTGTTGTAATTTTTGATGAAAACAGATTCTGAATTAGTGCCAGTGGTGGCTGTATATTGGTCAGAAGGAGGCCAGGGGACCGCCTGCATCCAAGCGGTCTACGGCCTAGACACACGGGACTCACACCTGCAGTTATGGTCTCTGGAGCAATTTCCTACGACAGCAGGGGCATTCTTGTGGTTATCCCAAACTCACTGACTGAAAATTTGCCGTCAGTCTGTTAATTTAACCAGTAATACAGCCCTTCATGAGTAGCATTCAAAGGGGCGTTTTCCAACCGGATAACGCTCGCCCTCACATCGCTGCTGTAACGCAATGTGCTCTACAGAGTGCTGACATGTTACCATGACCTGCAAAATCCCCAGGTCTGTCTCCAATTGATAACGTATGGGATATCATGGGATGGTACCTCGAGCATCATCCACAGTCAGCAATGACAGCCCTAGTATTGACACAGCAAGTGCAACAAGCATGGAACTCCCTACCACAAAGTGACATTCGGCACCTGTATGACATAATGCATGCACGCTTGCAGGCTTGCCTTCAAAATTCTGGAGGTTACACCCTCTATTAAATTAACATAATTTCACATTTGCACAGCATTTTCTTGAGCTTAAATTAGCCAGTGATCTTGTACATTTAATCAATTAAACATGTTAACTAGACAATTGCATTACCCAAATTTCATTACTCTACGGCAATTTTTTCTTGGTGTTGGGATTTTTTTTCCGCCAGTGTATATATATTTAAATTTCTCAAAACAATTTTGTTCCTAAGATACAGACATTTGTTGGCTTTCAGTGCGTAAAAGTTCGGCATTTTTTACTCTTTTTCTGAAAGCTTTGGTAAGTTTGTTAAAATTTGCAGGAAGATCGAATACAACTAATTGAAAATCCGAAATTATGATCTTTTATTTTGTATCATAAGAAATGATTTGGCTTCAGTCTTATAGATTTGGGGTCAAATTGAGGTTAAAATCTACTATTTTGGTCGGTTTTTGTATAAAATAGATTTCAGCGACAGCCCATTTTATTCTTTACTTCTTGTTGAACTTGTACTTCAAAAAAAAAAGAGTTTTCACTTGTAGTCCTTCATTATGAAAAATTCGGCACAACTTAAGAAAATATTAAAAATTTGCTTTTTTACCCATCAAAAAAGGCTCGTGGAACAAGTGATAAAAATTTGAAAATAAAAAGGTTCCAATGCCTTTTTAAACGAGAGAATTGATATATTCTAAGGTTAATGGCTATTTCACGTAGAGAAGATATGAGATTGTGAAAGAGTTGAGCACACGTTTAACATATTTTTGCATAAGTTGGATCAACTATGAGAGGTAAATAAAATATGTGCTTCTGTCATAAACTCTTGCTTTATTTTTGACTTTCAACCTTTTACGAACTAAGACCAGCTATCAGATTACCAAAATTTGATTGGTCGCAACATCATTTGAGCAACGTATGAACTATTTACGAGCCATATAATGTATATATGCTAACTCTAAACTAATAATTCTTGATAAAAACTCTAAAAAAAGGCTGATTGCTTATTCATACGAAGTTAAATTGCTCTAAAAATAAATGAAAGCGAAACAAATGTCAATATTATACTGACGTCTTTCAAACTTTTGTAAAAAATCCAGAATTGATCGAGAGTAAAAGAAGAAAACTTTCTTAGTGAGGAAATAAATTCCTTTCACTAAATTCTCAGAGGTCTGCTATATGGAGCTAGATATCGCAAAAAAAATTTACTCAGTGAGAAATTCCACACTGGAGCAAATTCTCTCATAAATATTTATAAAACTATCAACCGACGGATAAGGTTGGGAGTACAGATGAGAATGTGAGAAAAAAAAAGAATGCGTCTGCATCATGATAAATTGCAATTACTCCGATCTTATAGTGAATATACGTTTTCGCTGCGTATTGCAGAAGGTTTATTTTAGTGGACAAAAAAATCATTTTCATTGATTTGCTCTTAAAAGCTTTTTTAAGAAAATAGGAAGGAAAATGGAAGTGAAACACGAACATGTGTATTGAGTAAGCGTTTTTGCGAGTTCATCGATTTTTTGCATCTGAAGATTTTCAGATGTATTTTCCTTCGTTTTAGAGACTGTCAGAAAAGGCTATAATAGAAACGGGACAAAAACGAAATGGGCAGAAGGTATTTTACCAGCGAAACCAGTTTTTTCTCCAGTATCATGAATATAGTTAATAAGTATCTACATCATCCAGTTATGTAATCAACAACATTCAAACAAACTTCATCTTTATTAACTGCTTTATAAGACCATAACGTCCAAAATTTCCTAAGTTGAAATGTAAAAATTAAAAAATTCATTGAAAAAAATCCACGTAGACGTGTCTCGGTATACGCTATGTCAGGAAAACTGCTAATTTAAGTCAAAGATTAATTTCCCAAACACTCCCAATTAAAACTTTTTTTCATGTGGTAAACTCACACTCAAACAGTGAAAAAATTTATTTTAAGGTTTTACTTTATTACATTGAAACTCTTTCTGTTTCTTTAAGATCATGTCAGAAACGTGTCTTACGTTCAGATATGATCTTAAAGAAATAATAATCGCGTTCTTGAAAATAACCCTGGGCCTTATAAAACATCACATCAGAAATAAATATCAAAGGAAATAGTATGTTTAATATTCAGCGAAAATATGCTTTTGTGTTCCAGAAAAATTGAATATCCAAAAAAAAAAATTATTTATGCTTGTCTTAAGTTTTCATATGTTTTTTAGAGCAGATTACTGAAATGGTTATTTCTAGTCAAAACATTTATTCGGCGCTAAAGAATTTCGTGGAATGAAGCCCTTTTATGTGATATGCTGCAATTCCAATTGAAAGTTTCCACTTTAATTGCACAAAATTATAAGTAAGATTTTTTTTTCAATCTTTACTTTTCTGTCTCTACCGAATGAAAGCTCATGACGGTAGAGCAAATTAAAACACAAAAAAAATTAATTTTTCAATCTATTTGTGCGTATTAAAAAAGAACATAAACATGAACATAATAATGCCTTTTTTATTTTCGAAAATTTAGTTAGCCATGTTCAGCTATCAGGAGTGCCCGAAGTCCTATTTTTTTTTCTACCAAATGCATAAAGCTAAAAGTTAAAGGATATGAATTTGTATCAAGTTACTTTACAATATGAAATATCTTTCTTTTAGGCCTTTAATTTAAAGTTAGAGAAAAACAGGAATGCTTCAAGCGTAACTTGTGCGACCAAAAAAGTGGTCTGCGTATTTTCCAGGGTTGAAAACTTGTTAAAAGTATCTATTATAAATTTATGACGCAAATTTATATTGGAGCATTTGTTTTATTGGTATTTATAGTTTGTTGACAAAATAATAAAAATTAAGAAATATATGGCTTTTGAATTTATCTCACTAAAATTGCATTTTTAGCAGCTGTCTGTGTCCTGTCAAATATGGCCAAAATATGCTAAAAAATTTTTTTATCTCAAAGTTGATACTGAAACTGAAAAGTTCAGACATTTTTTAGTCTAAAAAAAAATTGTTTTTATTTCGCGTGAAAGAAATATTTCATTGTGCCAGAACCACTCTTCGCGGAATTGCCCATTTCTGGGCTCAATTAACGAGCTTTGACCGCATTGCGGAGCATGAAGATTTTATCTGATCAATTTCAAATTTTACAAACAATTGTTTATTCCAAGTGGAATGACAAAAAGAAAAGTGTTTTCGATCCACCCTAATATGCAATGAGTGAAACACAATGCTGGTGTGCACTTTTGACAGCGGAAAAAGGAGATACCAACCCCTTCTTCCCATGCATCCATCAAAAATGACAGAACCTGCATATGAAGATTATAGCAAAGCTAAATTATAGTGTCTAGGATGAGATCGACTTTATAAAGGAAGGAGAAAGAAGGGAGAAAAAAGGCAGAGAGACTTAAAAAAAAATGTCTCCAGCAGGACATACTATTATATGCAAATAATAACAACCGACGTGTTTTCTGCTTCCATGATTTCACGGTATCATTTTAAGAGCCCAACGTAATTATTTTTGATCTAGTGGTTTCTCTTGAAGAAGCGAAAAGAAAAAGATTATTGCTTATCTTCATTTGATGAGCCCCTGTGATGGTAAAAAAATCTCACCAAAACCCCCCATTTCGGTTCAAGGTAGTCGAAAAGACATGTCTAGGTTTTAATTATTATTTTCATTTTATTATGCAGACGGCTTTCATGCGTTTTAAAACCGTTGCCACCAAGGAACTTGCGTCTATAATTATTGAAATCATTGGAATTTCCAGAATTAGAAAGTGGTCGTAATAGCCGTCGTTTGTCAAAACGCGTGACAATCGTGCAATTGCTCAATATTAGTTTACTCTGTCTGCTACTGAGGGAATTCATTTTTCCCCTGCGTGCTCTTGAAAGAAAATTATAGTGTCTGATATTTTATCAGACGACTAACGTCGAATCTGCGTATTCCTCAGGTCCCTACTGGTTTTATGAAGAAAAAAAGGGGGTGATAGTGATAAGAGAGGTAATGGGGGGAAGGGGATGTGAGGAATTTTGCTTTGTTCGGTTTTGTTTTTTATTGAGTTCATTTATTTTATATGGTGGTTTGTGTTGATGTTTCTTTTTTTAATTTATTCTCATTCTTCATCAGTTCTAGAAAAATAAAATAATTTCGGATTGAGCAGGCATTCGACCATGGTGCATTATCTAGATCAAGCTGATCCTTTTTAAAATAGAACCGTTCAATGGTGATAGGTGCGACTTTCGAGGTCAGACAGTAGATGCCTTGCTTTTAGACACATATTCTGCGTAATGTGTCCAAACTGGGATTTTCAGACACAGTTGTAGCTTAGCCAAGTCAAAATAAATAAACAGCAAAATTTCTCTGATATTCAAAAAAAGTTATTTTTATAGAAAAACTAGGTTAAACATCTTTTCCATAAGAATTAGCTTTGCATTCCAAAGTAAGATAAACTTTGTCCATTTGGTGTTAGGAGAACTGCTAATAATGGGTCTAATAGACAAATTTGCTTAAACAAATGATCATATAACCATCGACTGTATACTAGATAGCAAATGATTCAAATAAATCGAATGATTTTAATGAATCACATGATAAGCTATCAAATGAATCCCTTCCTCTCTGAAGGAGATCGAGTGGTTAAATCAGTCATAAAATCAACATTATTAGAGCACAGAGCTGAAAATATGTTTCATTCCCACGTGTTTTAAAGCTACACACGAACTTTTGTTTTAATGCAAAAAAGCTTTAAACTTTTAAGAGTCATTATTTTGAAATTCGGACAAGGTGCGGCAGTGACATTTTTGATTTTCCTCAATTTTTTACATGTAAAAGTAGGTCATGAGAAGTAAACATTCTGAAGTTTTTAGCATAACAAAAAATTTAGTTCGCTCTTTAAAAATTCCCAAAGTTTGATGCTTTGCAGCGCTTTTTTGGTAAAATGACTGAAAGACGCATTTCAGTGAGCTGTAGTTCTTTACAGAAACACCACTTCAAGGTTATGCTTACATTTGTTGATTGTACAGTGTCTGATTATGAGGACTCTATAGTTATTTGGGTTGGGAGTTGTTGCTTTCTTTAGTTAAGCGACCGCAAAGTATGATTTTTAGTCCATTTTTGATCGACTTTAAACTGCGTTATTTCCCCCAAAGAGCAACCCCCGGATATTTTTTTAACATATATTGAAAAATTACACTATGAAGAGAATATGAGGTAAGAAAACTGTTTAATACTTCATTGCTTTGAAGTGAAAAGACTGATATTTTTCAAATTTTCGAAATTTGATCGCAGTGAACTCAAAACAACAACCCTAGAAAAAAATAACTTTTATGGATTATTGAGCCTACAGATGTGTAGAATAACGTAAAAAAGAAAGAAACGTAAGGTCCCTTCTAGTTTTAAACAAAGTATTTTTTATTTTTTTTTATTTCTTTCTTTATTTATTTTTTTAATTATTATTATTATTTTTTTTTTTTTTTTTGCACCTCATTTTAACGCTTTTTTCTCATAGAAAAATGTATCTATCGAGTTGGTCAGACATGCTGAAACTTTAATTCTATAGTAGTGATGTATATAAATTTGCATAGAAAAAGAGAAAAAGACCAAACACACTTAATTTTGTCTACATTTTATAATTTTTAGTTTTTTAATTGCAATTAATCAAAAAACGATAAATCATTACTGAGAGAACTATTGAATGTACTTATTAATAGCTTTAAATTATTGGAAAAATAAAATTCTTTGAGGTTCTCTTCAGAGGCGTTCGCATGGGAGGTCACAGTGACCTCCTGAAAATTTTAATATTTAGAAAATTTTGCTAATGATCTTTCACGTTCTTTCAAAACCACTTCAGCCGTAGTTAACCATATTATCATGAAAAACCAACACCCTACAAAAGAAAAAAAAATTGTATCAACTTTAAACTAAACATTTCAACCCGCTAGTGGCGGATGAAGGAGAGAGGGGGGCACATGTGAGCAAACGATATTTTACCCAGTTAATCTGAAGAGAAAAATCTGAAAAAAATATGTAGATGGTAACATGAGTACTATATCCTTCCTGAAATTTCAAAGATCTAAACCATTTTGGTTTTTAGTTATCATAAGATCTTCTGTTTTGGAAGGTGCCCATAAACTTTCATGTTCCAGTTCCCCTAATAAAACCACATCCAAACTTTTTTTTTTCTTTTATTGTGATTTGAACTTTATTCATCTTAAAGCGCCATTAATAAGGGAAGTTTTATGCACTATTTTATTTTTAATTTGAAAAAAATATATAGTTTTTATCAAATTAGGCCTAAGTTGAGATAAGGGGCACATGTGAACATACTATTAAGTAGGGGCAGATGTGAACAGTTCATATGTGCTCCATAATGATATTTAGTTATTTCAATTTCAAATAATTCTAATTTTTTATATTGAATAGTCTAGTTAAGACATATTGAATAATTAAGAGTTTCAATATTAACTATTATTTAAATTCTGAAAGAGTTGCAAAGAAAAAAAAGTTAAACTTGCTAAGTTGTTGAACAAGGAGCAGTCAAAAGTTGCAGTAAGTGACACTGAGTCCGACATTAGTTTTGAAGACCGCAACTATCAAGAAATTTGTGCTGAAGTCAACCTTGCACCAGTAAATTTAGCTGTGAATGACTTTGTCCTCGTAGAATTAATTACCAAAAAGACAAAAATTCACTATAACTGAAACTTTTATGTTTCCCAAAACAGATGATACATCGATGGTAAACTCTCGGATGATAGTCTACTAAAATTACCACCACCTACAATTTTAGGTGGCCCATGTCGAGCTGCATCTTTTTCTGTAAAATCTGAAGGCTATAATAATATTCATTGAATTAAATAAAAAAATCATGTTGAATAAATAGTTTGATATTTTCATTGTAAGTGTTTGTTAATGTGTAATAAGCTACTGAGGCAGATGCAGGGGCGGCCCTAGCAGTATTGTCGCCCTGGACCAAATTTCAAAATGCCGCCCCTCTTCCCGATTTAAGTTTGAAAAGAAAAACTGCTGATAAATACGAGCCAAATAAATAAATGTTGTGAATTAAAAACAGCGTGACAAAGTAAACTTCTATATTCAGAGTAGGATTTGACCAAATTTGACCCTACGCTGCTTTAAATATGGGACCCCTTTTGTAGTCCGTGAAACTTATGATACAGAACCTCATGTTTCTTTTTCTCTTTTCATTTAATGCTCCTTCTGGCTTTTCTCTTTTTCTTTTGTGTATGTGTGTATGCTTTTTCATAAACTTTTGAAGATGGATGGGCATGAAGAAAATGATGCAGTGACGACTTTAAATGGAGTATAAAATATGTGCAATATGTATAAAATTATCGCTTCATTTGGTGAGTTGAGAATTTTTCTCCTCCCAAAAAGCTATGTTCGGGGCCTCCACTGTTTCCTATCAACAATTTCAAAATTTTTACATGCTTAAAAAAAAACTGTCTAATGTAGTTAGTTTTTTTTTCGTGTGTCCATTGATATTATAGTTTCTAAAGATACATTTATTTTAATAAGCAATGTTGCAAAAGCCAAAAATGCTGTGTTGTGTTGAAGTTGATACATTTAATATTTAAATGACACACTTTAATATTCCTACATTCATACTTTTCAAGATTCCAAGTTACAAAAAGAATGATGTTTGTTAAATAGTTTTATGCATTTTCTTTTCTTAAACAAAAATTTATTTTAGGTATTCGAACCAAAATGCCGCCCCTAAGATTTACCGCCCCGGACAGGGGTCCGGAATGTCCGCCGCTAGGGCCGCCCCTGGGCAGATGTGAACCAAATTCATATTTTATACTTTTTTTTTTTTTTTTGGTTGGAATTCACTGTTGAAGAAAAGAGGCAACTGCATGAAAATATTTAGCAAATGTTTGATATATCATGTATGGCATTTGTTTCTTTTATATCTCAATTTAATAATGAAAAATATAAAAATATGTCATTTTTGGTCACATGTGCTCCCCTCTCCCCTACTGCGTCGAAATTTCGATAGGGTCTCCAGAGGCCTATCAAGGCCTTGAAGTGAAATAAAAAGCGCACATAATAAATATTTTACGAATTTCTCTGATAAACAAAGAAGCAATCGAAAATGTATTACGACGGATCCCCAAACCTGTAAAATCGATACTGGGCCATTCCATGAAAAGTGAAACCAATTGGTCAAAAATTCATATTGAAGGTGTGTTGCTATGTTATACATCATTTTAAAGCTTAAGATGTATATTTTAAGAATCCTGCATTGGTTTTTTGGTGAGAGTTAGAATAATACTTGTTTTCTTAGTTGGAAGTACGATATTCACGAACTTGTAAAAATCAGAAAAAAGAACACATTTTCAAATGCATATTTCTCATCGAAAAATAAAAACAAAAATAACTACTTGTAGCACAATTTTAACTACTAAGACGGTACTATAATAATATGCATTCATTAATTTCTTTTGAATTGATCTAAATGGTGTAATGAAGTTTGAAAAAAAGAAGTTTGATGTTACGTCTGTAACAAAAAAGAAGCAAAAGTTGTCATTACGTCCTAAAAAATCAAAATGAAAAAAAAACCCTTAATGGTCCTTTTGGCAAATTCTTAGAGTAATTGCCCACCATAGTTCAAAATATTGCAACTGATTTAGTTTTTAAATTAATGCTGTTACAGACGTAACATTTCGGACATAACAAATGGCTCTATGTTACGTCCGTAGCAAAAGTAAATTTCCAATTAAATAGGTAAAAAGCACAGGATGAGCAATACATGTGTATAGCATAATATGGTACGAGTACTAAAGTTTCTGGTATTCTGATTTTGAAATTTTTAATTATGTCGGCATGTAATTGAAATTTATTTGCGAAAATGCCGTTCGAATTTCGAAAACATCGGACGAAAAAGGATACATTTTTTCATTCAAAAAAATTATCAAAATTGACCAACTGTCACCAAGAAGGTTAAATTTTAGTTTGGTACTAGTATTCTGCTATATCATCCAACATTTTCAAATTTTTAAGTTCTCCTAAGACCAATCACTGATTCCAGGGAGGAATTTACTTTTCCCGATTTTTTTATGTAGCAGCCCCATTATGCATTAATTTTAAGAATACAAATAAATAAATTTGTGTGAAGGCCCTTCTAAACTTTTCTTGTGTCAATCTTTCTTGGAAATGATTGTCTTAAGATGCATTAATTTATTGTTACATATTGAAATTATCGGCATATGCTCTCAACTCCCCCAGACTTACCCAAATTTTCTAAAACTGTTACAGTATAACTTAAAATATTCAAATAATGTGTTAATTAATGCTACTGTATTGTTTTAGCACAAACATCTTTGTTTATTCCTGCTTTAAAATACTGTTTTCTACTTTCAAATCAGAGATGTTACGTCTGTAACACCACTTTGTTTCGTCCGTAACAAGTTTATGAATTTTTTTCACAAATTCGGCAGTCAAAATCCACACAATCTTTATGGTTTTAGAAAGCTTGAAGTCTCTAGAATACGTATTAAAAAAAAAGTTCAAAATTTCCGTATAATTCAGAGGAATATTGTAAGTTGTATGACATAGTCGAGTTTTTGCTGTTTTGTGAATTACGTCTGTAACAGGCAGTTTTTAATTTCTGTATTTTTTTATAATTAAGCAATCTGCACGCAAATTTAATGTAGCATAAACATCATCAAGTTACACTACACAAAAAAAATTGAAGACTTTCGTCAGCCCAAACCAGAATTATTTGTGTTCAAAGTCTGCGATTGTTACGTCTGTAACGATGGAATTGCCCTACTGCTTTCAATACTCTGATCAATTTGAGCAAAGAAAATGTAGGTTTTGCCATTCGAAACTGTCAAAATTCTCTCACTGTAATCGTAATCATGATCTCTAGGCTGTTTAATTTCGTCACAGTCTCCATCAGCGTATGCCTTCAAACAAACAAATCTGAAATTTTGATTCGATTTCTTTACCAGGTGAGCAGCTAGGTTTTCATCCTTCAGAGAAGCTTTTTTTTCTGTATCTCGCTGTATTTAATTAAGCTTGCTTATTCCCAATTCATTGAAAGACACATTTGAAGCGGATGAACTCAAAATTGATTTTTGGTTATTTATTATTAGTAAATCTACTCACCATGTTCCGTTTTTGCAATTATCCGCAACTGAAGTGGAGGTCCTCCAACTGATAATTTGTTACTTATTGACTGAATTTCAATGGATGATATCTCATCAGTAACTACTTCGCAAACAAGAGCAGATGAATCCGAGTCAGCTGAAAAATAAATAAAATTATTACAGAAAATCTTACATAAATTGATATTATAGCTATGTTGTTTGTAAAGGTGATGGGCTACCTTTCACAGCACAACATAGCATTCATACAAAGAAAGAAAGGAGAGAGAAAGTACATCCATTCCCGAGCCGGTATTCGAACCCGGGACTCCTCCATCTCGTTCAGATTACTCTGACCACTAGACGAGGCTGGCCGGTTTCATCTGGATTATTTTTTCTTCAATTATGTATTTTGATGGCGTAAAATTTCGCAAAAAGCAACTTCCGCAATTAAGCGAATTTACTTTTTTTCCTCCCCTTTTTTTTTTTTTTGCCATTTTTCATTTTTTGTTTTACTGATTGTTTTTTTTTTTTATTTTCTTTCTCTTCTTCGTTTTTTTTTTTTTTTTTTTTGTCCTTAATGGTTTGAAGAAAATTTTATTCTATAAGCTAAGTTGGTGCTGGAATAGGGTTTATAACAAATACATTTGAACCAGAACTCATGAAAAAAGACATGTGGCCCAAAGATTAACCAAAAATGAATCGCTTTTGTCCCCTTTTTTCGTATTTATTTCTTTTAACATATACTTTTTATTTCCTATCTTTCAGAGATATTTTCTTTCTTCAGACTCAGCTTTTTGAGTTTTTCTCCTCTTGCTATTCTATTGATATCAGCACTTGTTGAAATGCGTAATAATTTTTCATCATTAACAGACTTAGCATATTTTACCTTTAGAGAGTTCAGTAATTATCTTTAAAAGTGTAGATAAAAAATTGTAAAATTATTTTATTTTAGAAAGTGTTTTTTAAACTTTTCCAAGGTGTGAAAGAGTGTGGAAAGGCAAAATGCGAAAAAAATACTAATTAAAGTACTGCGCTTTACACAGGTCCGTCATTTCGACTTTTTCCGGAGGGGGGTGCAAAGGTGCATACACAATGCAAATTTTACAAAAAATAGCAAAAACCATTCCCACTTTCATGTAAATACATCATTTTTCAAAGGAGTGGGGGGGGGTAATTGACAACCTCCCCCCCCCCTGACTGCCTTAAATGACGCACTGGCTTTACGTGAAATCAAGCAATAGAATTGTAATACCTCTCAACTGGAAAAAAAGGCAGAGCTGGTTATTATTTTAAATATTATTTGAAATTTAGAGCATTTTAATAGTTTTAGCAAATAAAAAAATATAAAGAGATGAAATCTGTGCCACAGTACAACAAATTGAGATCTACACCAGGGAAGCAAATTTTGTCCATGTCATTTTGTAATGGACAAGAGAAAAAATTGAGTTCAGTTTAAAAGGGACGTTCGCGAGTAAATTTTTGCTTTCCAAGAAAGATTAGTTTTTGTAATCGAATATTGTTTAACTTCTAAGGAGCAAGGAGGTCGCATTGAAAGAGGCAAAATTCACGCTGGGGAGTAGAGCAATTTTAAAAATACTTGAAGAAGCGCTATAATATGCACGCACACGGCTGAGTGGAAGATTTAGTGAAGATGCGAATTATGCACGTTAGGTACCCAGGGGTAGCCAGCACAAATAACCTTTAAACGTTTTATTAACGTTTTTAAGCAGTTGTCACAACGTTAATAACCATGTTACAACCTTTAAAAAACGAAGTGGGTACAGTCGATCCCGCTTAATGGAATAGCCATTTTGCCACGAAATAATATTCGAATAAGAGAGATATTCGATCCTCCGGGATCAAAATAATGCATTACAACAGTTTGGTACGTTGAAAATGTACTGTATTAAGCGGCAATGGCGCACCCACGGGGGGAGTTAAGGGGCTTAAGCCCTCCCAGAAGTATCAAGATGGACTCCCTTGATTGCACCAAACTCCTTGAAATACGTTTTTTGGACTTGATTTCAGGAAATTCACCAAAACATAGCCCCCAACCAGTGGTTCGAAAAACTACATTTCTTTTGTAGCGAACTACAACTACAACTACTTTGTTATAAATGTAGTTAACTACAACTACAACTACTTTTTTTAAATGTAGCGACTACAAACTACTTTTGATTGTAGTCGCTACTTCGCTACTTTTTTAAAAATAAATAAATAAAAAGCATACACCGTTTGAGGATTGACCGAAAAAATTCGAAAAGTGGTTTACATTAATAAATTAACTCATTTGAATATGGAATAGAAATAGGAATTGTCTTTGAATTTATTTGTTACTTTTCCTTTTTGTTCTTTTTTTTTTTTGCTAAAATTTGTCCTTTTTAGATTTTTTTTACAATTTTTACGAATATTCGCCACAAGAAAGGATTCAAAAGTTGAAAGATTGAAAGAATTCAACCTTCAATTTTTTTAAATTTCTTGCCAGGGAATATTTAGGAACATGAAAATTATTTGAAGGAATATAAAAATTATGATGCCAAATAAACCAATGACATCAAACAGATAGAATGTATTTCGTCAAAATGATGTATCTAAGATCAGCTCATATTTTTATGGTTCTTATTTCTCATTACTTCCGCTGCTGTACTCGTGTAAGATTTGCACCAGAGTCGATTAAACCTTGTTTTTTTCCTTCGTTTTCTTTTTTTCATTTATTTATTTATTTTTTAATTTAAAAGTAGTTTCCAGAAATCGCTACAAACTACTATTTGTTTATCGCGCTACTCACTACTCTACTTTTTTTAAAAAGTAGTGCGCTACACTACAAACTACTAAAAAAGTAGCTACTACAGTAGTTTCGCTACTTGTAGCGCGCTACTTCCGACCACTGCCCCCAACCCCCTTTTTAATTTCACCAAAAACTACTGCAGTTTTTTTTTTTAGGACAAATTCGAACTTTCCGAAGCAGGGCTACTTAACCCCTACAATGAAACAATCCTGGGTGAGCCACTGTTAAGAGGGATATTTTTTTAACCGATATTCTATTTATTAATCGGGCTTGTCTGTGTTTGTAAACATTTCATTCAGAAATCTCAGGCACGGCATAATTAAAAAAATATATTTTTTTATCGTAACTCATAGTGCTATGTTGTCTGGATCCTGCGCCCTCGAATATCGCTAGTTCTCCCTCTCGGGGATGGCTGCTGGGGAGCTGTTGACGCCACTGGTGCAGAAACAATGTGAAGTATCGCATTCACATTTATTTTTTTTTTATTATTATTAATTTAAAAATAAAGCTCTCGGCTTAAAAAGGACAATCACTTTCTTAAACATAATGCTGCGCTATTTTTCTTTTCTTTTTTTTCAGAAGTTCTCTTTGCACTACGACAACCGCTTCATAGCCCAAAAGCTAATGAAATGCTATGGCACAAAATTGACCCATTTTATGATAATCTTGGACAGAGATAATGTCACAAGACAAAACTTTGAGATGAACAAATGTGCATGTATTCTTGGGTTGCAAAAAATTCATTCTTGAATGCCAATCAATAAAAATTTCTAGTTCATCCTTTTCACATAATTGCAATTCGTAGCACTAAAGAAGGAGTTTCTTGTTACTCCAAAGCTCTAGTGAATGTAAAAAGTTTTTTAATGCCTCTGCATGCATATTTCACTGATTGAAAACTGGAAATACGTGTCTCAAAAATGCAGCCAAGAGTATTTTCACGCTTGCATTTTGAATTAATTTGGCATGGTAAAAAATCTATTTAAAAATACAGTAGGACCTCCATTAAATGACGCTTCTGAATTTAGCCAAGCATATTTAAAGGCTTTGTATTTTGAATTAAAATTTAGCATAGTACAAAAAGTCAATTTAAAAATACACAGTAACTACCTCCTTTAAGGAACACCTCTGAATTTAGCCAAGGGTATTTTCACGATTTGTATCTTGGATTAAAATTTGGCAAAATTTTGAATAAAAATACAATAGTACTTCCTTTCAGGGACACCTCTATTTCAGGGTTCTAGTACTTTTGCAGGGGTCAAAAAAAATTGTTTGTATTTAACTTTTTTTAAGTGAAAAATAATGGGAACATTTTAAAACAAAATCCGTGAAAAAATTCCGTGAAGATATGGGGGAAATGGCAAACGCCGAATTTTGTAAATCGCGTTTGTTTACCTGTTAAACACTTAACACCTGTTACACTTAAATCTAAAAAATATATTTTTTTTTAATTTAAATAATTCCAAATTTAATTTAGTATAAATGCAGCACTTTAATTTTTTTTAAACATTAATGGTTTACGCTTATTAAGATATTAATGTATTGTGTTAAGTACACTGCATGCATCACTTCATACACCCCCAACAAAAGATGCCTCTATTTAAGAGATAAAAGTAAAGTCACTTTGTATCCGTTATAGAAAGGTTCTACTGTATTGCATGCTAATGTTTTGTTATTTTTTAAAGACAAAATACTAATATTTCAGATGATCAAAATCGAAAAGCATGTCGCTCTTCTTTTCCTTCGGTCTTCAATTTTAAACTTAGGAAGTTCGTTCTTTTGTGGAATTAGTCAATGATATGGTCTTCACTGTTTTCGAATACTTCACCCACACACCTCTAAAAGACGTCTCAATGCAATGGCGACCCCACTGGGGGAGGTAAGGGGCTTAAGCCCCTCCAAGAAGTATCAAGATGAACTCCCTTGATTGAACCAAATTCCTTGAAATGCGTGTTCTTGAACTGGATTTTTGGAAATTTGAAAAGACGTAGCCCCCAACCCCGTTTTTAATTTCAATAAAAACGACTGCAGTTTTTTCTTTAGGACTTCAAATTCGAAAACTTTCTGAAGGAGGGCCACTTAGCTCCTCCCGGAAACAATCCTGGGTGCGCCATTGTCTCAATGAGTACTTTCACGACTTGAAAAAATCTCAGCAGTAAGATAAAGTGTACGCAATTTTCATTGCAAAATTTTGCCTTAGGATAAGCATTCGCAGATTATGCCAAAATGTTGAGCAGAATTTTAATATTCATCTTTTCCTTCTTTAGGAGATTCCACGGAAAGTTGAACATTTGGCTAATATATTCATTTAAAAATAATAATTTAAAAAGGTAATCAACGAAATTTTGTTGACTCAAGAAATCACACGCATATGTGCGGTTTCTGTACCTCAGAACCAGACTAGACAAAGTCCATTTTCGTTACTTTTCAGAAGAAAGCGAAAACGTTTGTCTGATTCATGCAAGGGATGGGGTTCGCGCTCTTTTAACGCTGCTAAACAATTGTAAAGGAAATTCTTTTATAGAAAACCGTTCTCATGGATAGATGCGAAACAAGATTCTACATAGTATGCAGTAATAAACTGAAAATCGTCATTTTCGGACTTATGCTGGTCTGGCTCTGAGGTACAAATTTGATCACCCCTTCCCGCTCGCTCCCGTCAAAATCATGGGCTGAGTTTCCGCTCTTTTTTTCTCGCTCCCGTGACATTCCCAGGCTGGACTGTTAACGTAGTAACGAGCCAATATGAATAAAACTAATTCATTTCTTTTGCACGAAAACATTTCACTCCTCATTTTACACATTAGATAGCAGCACCAGGATATTTAATAAAAAATGTTTAATGTTTAAAACACATTTTTTTTCCTTGCTTGCTGGAACGCCAACATTAAGTCGTAGTAAGCCTGAATGTTGACTTTTTCTAAAGTTTTTTTTTTTTTTTTTTGATTCCAAGCTAAAAACAAATCAAAAATTAAAAATGCGTGAAAATTTCCACGCAGCAAATTTGGAAACAACATTGTAAAATTGCAATAAAGAGTCATTAAATTTTCGGGAGGTCACAGTGACCTCTCGTGACCCATCTGTTAGCCCCTGAAGATTCCTCACAGTATTTACTTTTCCAATATTTCTAGTCATTGATAGTTTGTAATAAGTATGACATTCAAAAATTCCCTCAGTGATGATTAGTCTTTTTTTTTTTTGAGTTAATTGCAATTAAAAAACTGAAAATTCTAAAAATTCAGACAAAGTTAAGTTTTTTTAGTTCTTTTCGCTTTCTCTATGTACCATACATATCCATTATTATTACCATATCCTTAAAGTTTCAGTAGATCTGACCTACATACTGGACACATTCTGCCTAAGAGAAAAGCATAAAAATGAGCGAAAAAGACAAAAACAAAAAACAAAAAAAAAACTTGAAAACTGGAAGAGACCCCAAGCAACATTCTTTTTTACGTTATTTTACATATGCAGGTACCATAAGAAAAAAAAATATTTTTTCCTACTGATGCCATTTTGAATTAAACGCAATTAAAAAACCACAAATTATGAAAATTTGAAAAATATCAGGGTCTACACATTTTCTTCATAGTATAAATTTTAAGTTTCTGCAAAATTTCTCTCGTGGTGCTGCATTTTGGCTGAAATAACGCAGGTTAAAGTCTCACTAAAATGGATTAAAAGCCACACTTTGAGACCGCTCAACTGAAGAAAACAACACTCCTCAACCAAAATACCTGCAGAAACATTATCACTAAGCATAGTACAATAGATAAATATAAACATAACCAAGGGGTGTGTGTTTCTGCAAAGACTTATAGCGCATTGAACTGCGGCTTTTTAGTCCTTTTGCGAAAAAAGCACTGCACAACTTCAACCTTTGAGAATTTTTATCTCAAAAGTTTTTTTCAAAAAGAAGGCTCAAAATTTCAGAATAGTCACTTCTCATCGCCAACTTGCACACAAAAAAATGAAGAAAATCAGAAAATGTCAGTGCCACACCTTGTCTGAATTACAAAATAATGGCTCTTAATTGTAATTTTGCAATGTTGTATCCAAATTTGCTGCGTGGTCCGTTCAAAATATGCCAAATATGGAAAATTTTGGGAGGTCACAATGACCTCCCATCAAGGACTCCAGCAAGTATGAACACAGAAAAGATGATTTTTAATATGTTGTTCACGTGTAAACAAAGTATCATTTAATACACCGCCAACTCGTTCGTTTCGATCCATGGACTGCAGTTTCGGGCTTATTATGCCCTCATCAGCATGGAATACGAAAGTAAACGAGTTGGAGGCAAAAATCCTCTTATAGAGCAAAGAGAGCCGAAAAACACTGGTAGCTAATATGAAATTAGAATACCAGCGAGCGACCGCACATGAGAACGGTACAATTCGTAAATTTTAAGGCAGAGCTCGGGTATAAAGCAGTGAGTAACCGCCCCTAAGCAAGGGCTAAGGCAGGAACACGCAATACACCGCCAACTCGTTCATTTCGATCCATGGACTGCAGTTTCAGGCTTATTATTCTCATGTGCGGTCGCTCGCTGGTATTCTAATTTCATATTAGCTACCAGTTTTTTTCGGCTCTCTTTGCTCTATAAGAGGATTTTTGCCTCCAACTCGTTTACTTTCGTATTCTATGCTGATGAGGGCATAATAAGCCCGAAACTGCTGTCCATGGATCGAAATGAACGAGTTGGCGGTGTATTGCATGTTCCTTCCTTAGCACTTGCTTAGGGGCGTTTACTCACTTTTTTAAACGTATCATTTATTATTGTTGCAATCGAATACGGAATATAACATGGTAAAAGGATCAAAACTTCAAAAGCAATCCGGCAGCAAAAAGACTTATCAGAATGTAATAAATTTTCCCACATGTTAGTTTGAGGTCATTTAGCACCTTTTAATCCTGTGACCATTAAACTTTCGAAAAAAAAGGTTTTTTTTTTTTTGACCCACCGTAGTGTTTATGTTATTCTTACACATATTTTCATATAATTTTCAGGGATAAAAAAAATATGCACTTTTATGACTGTTTTCTAGAAAATGTACCGATCGTTAAGGGGTCAAGCCATATTTTGTGTTAGACAAAATGGTGGCTTTTCTGCGAATGGCCAATTATTTTTTTGCCACTCGCTACTTGTGCTGCAAATAATAGAGTAAATTAAATACCATTTTGAAACTCCCCTATACATTTTCTAATATCCTGTTTTCTGCTTCATGCCACTTGCTTTTTTATTTAGCTTTAAAAAGGCTGTTAAAATGCTCTCTATTCATTTTTAAAATTAGCTTTCTCTAATAAAAATCTTACTCTTAAAATACATATAAGCATCAGCTAGGGCCAATTAAATCACATACTGTTATGAACTACAATGCGTTTCTTTGATGAAATTCTAAAGGAAAAAATTCATTAAACGAACTTACTCTTATGAGTAGCAGTGACTTTTATAATCTTTCTCCCGCTGGTTTCATACATCGAGGATATAATTGCTTTATGGGAGCAATTTGAGTCTGGGCCTTCGTAGATAGGAAAAACTTCAATAAAGAGAATATCTTCAGAAAACCTGAAATAGAAAAAAATTCTAATAATATCCCAGATAAATCGATACATTATCCGAGCTCAAATTATAAATATTTTGCTCGAAGAAATTTATTTCCTCTTTCTCTCCTTTTTTTATTCGTGCACAATTATGTTATTCAGGTACACATTTTGTTGTTCAGTGCCATTTTATGAGCTCTCTCTCCAATATTGGTAATACAAGCGGTTTTCAGAAATAGTTTTTTTTTCTGCCTTATCACACAAAGCACAAGCTTTGTAATTTTAATGCTGTTTTCTTTGAAGATCTTTTAAAATTAATTTAAGTTTAATAACTTCTATACCTATAAATCGCACGAAAAACGAGATAAATTACTTTCGCTAAAAGTAATTAATGTATGGATAGCTTAAAAGAACAACGTAATTAACATTTGAGGCTCCTATGTTTTGTGACACAATGAGGATTTTTTTTATACATATAGAGTTATTTATTGCAACGTAAATAACGTATCTATCAGATTTTGTGAAAATTCTTTCAGTACCTATAATTTATGTAAATGGATGTTTCAAATCTATTTAACCATTTATAATATATTTAAGTGTCATTCATGAAAATCAACCAAAGGAAGCTTATCCTGAATCACACAATCTCTGATTTCCATGACACTTTAAGAAATCTTACTATTTTTAGCATCTTAAAGTCATATATAATTTTTAAAAAATCTATCATTCATTATGGATGAGTGATTGATTTTTGAAAGCACTTTTTTTGCGTGCCCGGCAGTGCTTTAAAAATAACTCAAGTTCTATAGACGCTACAGAGTTGTATTAGAGCTCATTTTAAAGACAATCATATGCACTTTAGTTTGATATACAACTTAAATTATTTTCGAGAAAAAAAAAAAAAGAAGTTTTCTCACTAAATTTTAAAATTGAATGCAAAAACTTGGAATTTTTGGAGAAAAAGCATGATTTTAATAATATATCCAAGAATTTTCAAAGTAATATGGATGAATCAGCAGTTATAGCAAATCATGAAGGAAAATTTTTACTATTATACCTTAAATTTTTATTATTTTTTTTTAATCTATGTAATCTACAGTGTTGCATAATAGTTCATTTTAAAGAGAATTTCAGGCCCTTTAATTTTAATGTGTAAGTTGCATTATTTTCGTAAAAACAAAATTTTTCACAAAACTTTCAAATTTAAAAACAGACTTTTTTTAGATTCTCCGGGTTTGGGAAAAAAAATATAAGATTTTTAGTGTGTTTTAATAAGCATATCAAATATCTTCAGAGTAGAATCAGGAAGGCATCAAAAGTTTACGGCGTTTACGAAAAAGTTTTAGCAAAATTATGGATTTTGCGTTTTATTTACTGCAACTGCCGTGCCATTTGCGGTCCTACCAAAGAAGCAATGATTTGTGCTGGAGTGCCCAGTCTTATGCGAAGGGTCTTTGGTCCTACTCTGAAAATGTTTGCTTGTATGCATTAAACAAGTTTATATATCTTTTTTTTTTTTCTTTTAAGGACACTATCACTAAACTTTTTCATTTTTTTTATTATTTTAGTTCTATGATGGGAAGTTTTTTTTTTCTTTTTCGAAAATTATTCAAATTGTACATCAAACCAAAGTGCATAAAATTATCTTTAAAATGGGTATTTATACAATTCTGTAGCTGATATATAATTGAAGTTATTTAATTTAAAACATTGAAGGCAAGTTGGCAAAATAAAAAAAGGTGATTTTAATACATTAAAAATTAATTACCCATCAACTACGAATAATATATTTTCTTTAAATGATACCTAAATTTAAGATGTAAAAGCGTTAAATTTCTGAAAGTTTCATGAAAATCTGAGATGGTCACGTTGAGGGCCTTGTGTATTTCACACGGAATGAAAACTTTCATTTATTTATTAGAATTAATTCGACTTCCTAATAAATAATAAAAATTACATTACATTCAAAATAAAATATTTTTTCATTTACTTTTTGACGAATAATTTTAATTGCTAAGTAACAAAAAGCAGATGAATAACTTTAATTTTTCATACCTTTTTATTGAGAAAGATCTCCTTTCCTAATGAGTTATAAAAAATTATACTATAGCATAAAAATTATTGCATTTTTACCGAATTAAAAATTAAATCATTATTTTTCATTTATAATAAAAATTGCACAACATTTGTCGCTATTTAAGGGGTACTGAAATAATGATTTTAAATAAAACCCTAGCAGCATAATCTCATCGGCCGATGATCGGCCATTCATCGAAACCCGATGAGATTCTCATCTGCCGGTGATCGGATTTCGATGAGTTTTCATCGGGAATTGCTTCAATATGTCTCATCGGCCAATCAGAATCCGAGCAGCAAAATCCGATGAGTTTACGATGAGATTTGGAGCAATTTACGAGCAGTGCAGTCCCGTGCCGATGAATTTAGGATCAATTTTGGATGAAAATACGATGAGAGTTGGATCAATATACGAGCAGTGTAGTTCCGTGGTGATAAATTTTGGATCAAAATACGATGAGAGTTGGATCAATTTAAAGAAAAAAGAGAAAAAAAGAGCGCAGTTTAGTTCCGTGGCAGGGAATTTTGGCACCTCTTTTTAATTTCCCCCAACCATTTGCGACTGGCCAACTGCAGCATCGAACCCGAGTTATCGGCGCGGAAAGCCAACGCTCTACCACCACGCTACCAAGTCTACGAATAATGAGACCAACACTGCATATTTAACAAAAATTTGAGATTGGGAAAATTTTCATCAGAAAATTTGATCTTTACGACCTCTTTCCGATGAAATCTGTAGCTTGGCATATTTTCATCGGGAAATTTGATTAGAAGTACATAGTTTTCCAATAACACATAGCTCGGTTAATTTTCATCGGGAAATTTGATAGGAAGGATATCGTTTTTCGATGGAATATAGCTCATCTTATTTTCATCGGGAAAGTTGATCGGAAGGATATCATTTTCCGATGGAATTTTGCTCATCTTATTTTCATCGGGAAAGTTGATCGGAAGGATATCATTTTCCGATGAAATTTTGCTCATCTTATTTTCATCGGGAAAGTTGATCCGAAAGATATCGCTTTCCGATGAAAAGTAGCTCATCGAAAACCGTGCTCGGATACTGATCGGAACGATGTCGTCGTGCGTTACGGGATCAGTTTACGAGGAGTTAGTTGATCGGCCGAGCAAAATCCGATGAGTTGATGCTACTTGGGATGTAATTTCATTTTCACAAAAAATGAGACACTATTAAAAAAATCGATAAGTTTCAAAAATAAGTTCAACTTTTCTCACTTCTAATTAGTTATTCAAACCAAGCAATGCTTTGAATATTAAATGAAGTAGCAGCTTTGAATTTCACAAAACAAATTCTTCACTTGAAACTATTTTTGAAAGCGTAAGTCGTGAAAGCTAATGTAATATACGGTTCTTCTCCGATAAAAGAGCAAGTAATTTAGAAAAACGTAAAACAAAAATCTATAAGTTTTCAATTGCAATTTTATTATATTTAAAATGAAACTAAGCATTTTCAAAATCTGTCATGCTCACATTTTTGCATGAAAAAAAAATAAATTAATAAACATTTTGTTAATGAATTAACATTTTGCATGATAAAATATAAAAAATAAATGTGTAAAATTTTCCTTTTGAGGAATTAGCATTTTGTATACATGATAAAATATGAAAATAAATACACTAAAATATACTTATTAAGGAATTAGCATTTTATGTATGAAGTAGAGCGTCAAAAATCTGACTAGAAGTTATTCGGATTTTCGGAAATGACCAGAAAAATATTTTAAGAAAACTATTATGTCCTTTAATCAAATGAATTGGTTGTGCAATATGGGTGAACATGACATTCAATACAGTGCATAACATTGCAACATGTAATTGCATTTTTTGCAAAATTTAGCAAAAGTGTACTTTTTATTGTTGTAACCATAAGAAAAATATTTACAGTACTGTATGTATTCAGGGAGGAATTATTATTAAGTAATAAAAACAAAGAAAATTGAATGAACTTCCGAAACACACATAGACTTCACTCAGAGGAAATCTAAACAATTTCTGAAAGGAAAAACTGAATTAAACTCATTTAAAAAATAAAAAAAAAAAAAACACTGAGTTTTTCCTGGGAGACGTTTTAAATGTGCATTCGGACTTTGGACGGTCGGACTTTCGGATTGACGCTCTACTGCACTAGATAGATAAATTATGCGACTAAATGAACTTACCAGTCAAAACAGTCTTCAGCTTCCGCATCGACAACTTCAAGCGTAAAATTTGACGGCAAATCCCGGTTGTAGTCAAGCAGAATACTAGGAGCATTAAGCTTATAGCCTACAGAAAAAGAAAACAAAACTGAAACTACACCAATCGCTAATAAGTGCGCCGAAGCACGTGGGCTTCTCCGTTCCAACATGGCGATTTCAATACGATCCTGACTCCTACAAGTGCCGTCGACAACTGAAGAGAATCCCAAGATTTTAACTGTCCACGGTTTAGTTTCGAGGATACCGGCGCAGGCGTCGCCTCTGAAACCTGTTCTAAACGCGTTTACCTGTCCGATGCCAAGTTCAAGGACTCCAAATTTATGCACTCAGTTCTACTAGCCGGGAGAAAATGATGATATTTGTTGTGACGTCATATTCCCTGACTTTTAGTGTGTTATAATACCTGGAAGAGGGTGTTGTACGGAATAAGGAAACGGTGCAAGCATCACGGTTTGAATTATTAAGGAATCGATAACATTCGTTTTATTTGTCTCTTTTTTTTTCTTTCGAATAAAAATTGTGTTCTCATTTGGGTGTGCTCAGATATATATTCGGAGAGATATCAACAAAAAAAAAAAAGAAATCTCAACTTGACTATCATAGCCTTCATAAAACTTTCAGACTTCCGGAACCACCCATTTTTACCAACGCTTCCTCCGTATGTGCAAGCGTCAGTGCAAGCGTCGCGATTTGTGAATAATTAAGGAAGGGACTCCGTTCGTTTCATTTGTCATATGTTTTGTTTTTTCTCCCCTACTAAAAATAGAAATCATTGCATCGATATTATGCTCACTTTTGGGTGCACTCAGATATTAAAGGACCAGATAGGCATTTCCCAAAAAAGAAATTATTCTCAGCTGCACCATTGCAGATTTTCATGAAACTTACCGATTTCTGGATCCACCGATTTTGTGAGCGCTTCCTGGGTAATTGGGTGCAAGCGTCTATTATTAAGGAAAGAATCCCAGTTTTCCAACCATTCCTTCTTTTTTTTTTCGTACTAAAAATAATATAAATCGATGCATCGATCTCTCTGTTCACATTTGGACGTACTCAGCTAGATATTAAAGGATCAGATAGATATTAAAAAAGAGAATAAATAAATAAACATTATTTTCAACTTGACCATCTCAGTGATCCACAGATTTCACGAGTGCTTCCTCCGCAGATATTTGGCTGAAAGCGTCATTGTTTGTGAATTATTAAGAATAGGATCCCATCCGCTACATTTGTCATTTGTATTTTTTTTTCTGCTAAAAATAATATAAATCAATGTATTGATTTATCTCTTCACATTTGGATGCACGTAGAGATCGGGTAAATATTAGCAAAAAATAAGATGAAGAAGAAAAGAAAAGATAATGTATTTTTAAACTTGACAATACTCAGCTAGATATTAATGGATCGGATAGATATTAAAAAAGAAAATAAATAAGTTAAGTAGTAAGTTTTCATGAAACTTACAAGACTTCCGGATCCACCGATTTTACGAAGCTTCCTCCGAGGCTATTTGGGTGCAAGCGTCCGTTTGTGAATTATTACGGAAAGAATCCCATTCGTTTCCTTTACCATATGCCCCCCCCCCCCAACTAAAAATAAAACAAATTACTTCATCGATCTCTCTGCTCACATTTGGGTGTACTCAGATAAATATTAAAGAATAGTATGAATACAACAACAGAAAAAAGAAGATTATTCTCAATTTTACTATTAGGGGGCATTTATGAAGCTTTCAGACTTCCGAATCCACCAATTTTACAAACGTTTCCTCCGTGGGTGTATAATAGGGTAAGCAGAAAAATACTTTTGATGGTGGTATTGCGGAAAAAGTGCCATTGAGGAAGCAAAGTTCACATAAAAAATTTGAAATTTTTTGGTCAATTTCTTGATTTGCCGAAATGCGTGGAAAAAATACATTTGGAAAAAATAGTTTTTTCGAAATTTTTAGCAAATTATCAAAAAAAGAAATTTATATTTTCGACAACGGGTAGGGCGAATAAGTGCCATTAAAGGCATAGAAATTCCACAAAAAATTGTTTTAAAAGATTAGGCAATTTCTTGCCTTTGTTATCTACTTTTTAAATTAAATTTTGTCAAAACGTTAAAATTTTTTTTTCGCCGTACTTATCGGAAGTAACTACATTGTTTGTCCCAGAAATGCATTTTTAGATGTTAAGTGCTAAAAGAATTAAAAAAAAAAAATTCCTAAAAATCTCAAAAAACTGCATTTTTTCCAAATTTCAACGCAAATGTGCCAGATCAAGAAATGGAAAAAAAAATTTTCAAATTTTTTATGTGCACTTTACTCCCCAATGGCACCTTTTCCGCTATACCCATCCTCGAAAAAAAAAATTTTTTTTCTGCCCTCCCTAGTGTATAGTTGACTCCTGAGCTCGGAACCAGATGATTCCGAGTCCAGTGCATTTTCCACACTATCCGCGGCTTCAGTATTTATTGGTCGCCACATGGCTGATGAGTGATGATCTCTTTTGGAATAATGCACCAATGGCTTTTCTTGTTATAAACTTCAATATCTCCCTACCTTTAACGCTTTATGCCCCGGCGGGACTCCGAAGTCCCGCCGGGGGTATCAAGAAATTGACCCAAAAATTTCAAATTTTTTATGTGAACTTTGCTTCCTCAATGGCACTTTTTCCGCAATACCATCATCAAAATTCATAATACTAATTTAGTATTATGAATCCAAAACGGCTGGAATTATGCTGAAGCTTTTGGGTACCACTCCTTGTACTTCGCTGAGGGGTCGACAGATGGTACCTGTGATCGGAAATAGGTTTCTCGGGGGCCCTAAGGCGTAGGGGGTCTTAGACCCCCAAAAATTTCAAAAATTTTATGCTCGGTAAAAATGTTTTTTTGATTTATTTGCAACTCAAAAAACAAAAAGTATATATAAAAATTCATTGTTAAATTAATTTGGAACATAAAAGGTTAAAGCTAAACACCCTTATAAGAGCTCTTATTAATGGGATAGATTGTGTGTGTTTTCTTCTTCCGATGCGAGCAGTATAAAGGGGGGGGGGTCGACTATCGTCCTCGCCCTTCCTAGATGCAACTTCTTCCCATTACAGTGATGTAAATGCTTCATATATTGTTAACATAGACAAGGCGCTAAATTCGTTCTCTCAAGTCCTAGTCAGTACAAGTTCTCTGATATTTATGTAGTTGGTTAGCTTATTGTATAGAATAGAGCAAAAACTGATACTATCGATTTTTTCCCCTCCTTCTTAGATCTATCATCAGTATAACAACTAACGTCCCATCTTGGACCATATAGAATATGGTCTAAGCGTCTCATTGGAGGGGGGGGGGCAAGCACCCCCGTGCTTGACACAAAGCAGTTGAGCATGGTGTACCAAATAATACTTTTTTTTTCCTTTTGAAATTCAGAATTTTAAGATGATAAATTACGCCTACTGACCCATATATGGGTGATTCTACGGTCAATGCGTTTTTTGTGTCCCCAAAGAAAAAATAATCTGTTTAATTTCACACTCATTATATCACTAGTAGCCGCTATTTTTATGATTGTAGTAGTAAGGGCTAGACGAAATTTTAATTTTTGGGGGATTTATCGATATCAGGGGAAAATGCGTTGCCAGGGGAGTGACACTATTGGCAGAATTCTGGTTTCATTTACTATTATTTCACTTATTTTTCGGTGTAAAATCATAGAATAGACTCATTTCTATAAGACCTGTATTCAAAAAAAATTTCGCGTTGTAATAAAATAAAAAAAAAATCAATCTTGAAAACACGACATGTTGCATACAAGTCGCACCGCATTTCCCAAATAAAAATACTTCCCGCATTATTTACGTTCATTCAAATTGCTTTCCCAGGGGCAATTACGATTAAAAATGAAATTAATTATGCTTATAACACAATTTTAATGTATATTTGCCCTTTTTTTGGAACAAAACTGCCAGGGGAGTGACGCCAGAGAAGTGACAAAATCACACATTACCTATAAAAACAACATCACACGTTCTTCATACCAGAACTTCACGTAAACCATGTCTGCACACAATAAGCATTACATTATACATACGTACACTTATGTAACGATGAAATATAAAAAGTTATACTTACCAGGGGAAATACTACAACGACTGGCGCAGTACGCTTTGATTCACTTTCAACGAGAACCGATGCAATAATATTCGATTTTTTTTAAAAACTCTTAGCTTGCTTTTAACTTTACTCAGTATTACACTGGTTATTCGCAATCAACATCATCCTTATGCATTTTCAATGCGAAATTTCAGTCTTTGAAGTTCGCCAGGTGAGGGAGGGTGACACTGTTGATATAGCCCGTTGAAAAGTGTATTTTTTTTCAAATAATAATAAATATTTTTTCAATGTTTACTGATGAAATATGTTTCTCTGTTAATGTAAGTGTATAATTATGGCAAAAATTGAACGTCGAACATGTTTGTATAAAAACTAGTATTGGGACAGGCCAGGGGAGTATACATTTATGACTATTTTCAGCTATAAATGGTGAAATAAAATAGTTGTAGTGAATTAATTGGGTGGTCCATATAAAGGATAATACTGCCGTGGGCAGGTAAAGGGCAGTAACTGCAAATTTTTCGATTTTCATTTTTTGCATTTTTGAAATCTATGTTACATTAGTTTTATGGTACAAGCATCTTTTTTTGGTTTCCGATGAAAAAAAAAATTTTTTTAACCAATGGTAATTAGCAGTAACTGCATTTTTCGTTACTGTGGGCAGATAAACGGCAGTATCTGCATGTCTACAGGATGAACATAATATGAATCGTCATGCAAAACTTGCATCAAGCCGCAAAAACCGTTTTAATTTGTACCTAAACTGAGCGAAAGTAGGGGTACCCTAATGGGGGGTCATTGGTTGCACTTCAATGTTCCAAAGGAGATGTTTTATTCCTTTTTGGGGTGAATCAGTGTTAATATCAATGCAGACTTAAGTGATATAAATTGGCGTTACCACTTAGCGATATATCGCCAAGCTTTTGGTCGCCAAGTGCTTGTCGCCAGCTTGGTGACATATCGCCAAATTGGCGACAAATTTGGCGAAAAAAATTATTTTAGGAGTTTGGGTTCAATTTAGCGCTATTAGCGGTATTTTGTGAAAAATCCACTGAATGATGCTAAAATCGGCGATATTTAGAAAATGAATCGTTGTAAATCATTTTTTGCATTGTTTCGTGGCACATTAGGGGCGTAAATGTTTGAATTGTTATCTTGCTCATTCCAAGCACTATTTTAACACTAAAGGCATCTACTAAGAAATTTACAAGTAAAAGGAAGTAGTGTGGGGTCCATACCAGATTTTTTTCTTTCAAATAAAGTTTCTCTCCACTAGCAGACAATATTTTTCTCAATTTCAAAGATACACAAGACAAACTTGGCAGACGACAAACAAAAATGCAGCAATGTAATGATTTTATTTATATTGTTTTGTTTTCTTTTAATTACAGTTGCTTTCATACTAACAGACGATAGTTTTTGCAGTTTAATCCCTAGCTGTTGCATTTTTAATAGTACTATTAAAAAAATCGTCAGCACAACAAGCATTTCAAGCGCTCTTTTTCTCAAAGTGATTTCTTGTTTTGATGCAAAGTACAAATCATTAACTGATTTGTAGTAATTTTAAAACATCTGGTGTGAACGCCACACTACTTCCTTTTACGTTTAAATTCCATAATAAATGCCTCAAGTGTTAAAATAGTGCATTAGAGTGAGCAAGATAATAATTCATACGAGTGATTCCATACCAACTCACCGAATGGGGGTCGCACGACCGACTCGGATTTTCTTTTAATTTGGCACACATGTTGATCATATAGAGGCATGGAAAAGTCCAAATTGTTAGGTTCCTGATCCCCTTATTTTCTGAGATACATGCCCTCAAAGTTTGTCCGCCACGTCAAAGTACTAAAAAAGTGATGTTATTTAATCATTTTTTATAAAAAATTGTACTCAAGCAAAATAAAAGTGATAGATATCTATGGAAACTAGTTACTCCAGGTATTCCGAAAAAAAATATTAGAACGTTCATAATGAAAATTGCCAAGGTACAGGGCTCTTTGAAGTTGTCACCACAAAAACTTGATTTTGCAGATTTTGCTAAAATTGAGGCATTTATTACAAAAAAAGGCAAACAAAACCAAAGGTTTTCCCACTTTCTGGTAGTGTATAGGTCCTCCCTGTAAATTGCTACGCAATAAATTTTTTGGGTTTTTCACTCCTTCTTGGAAATATTTTAGCTTAAAGGTAAGCCATAAGGCAAAAAAATGCGTTTTTGGCCATTTTATCAGCCATTTTTCTCATAAAGGGGGAGCAGTAGAAACTTTAATTTTTTTTTAAACAAGCCACTGATATGTTGGCTATTCACAGGAAAAGAGTTTACTTTTGGTTATTTCTTCCATTAAGAGATATCTTGCTGACAGTATAACGCATGTTTTTCGCGACGACCATATGCTTTTGTTCCCCCTCTCATGGACTTAAAATTAATTAAACCAAAAAATAATGATATATTTATTAATAGCTGTAATATCTACCCAATATGTCATGAAGTTTAATTTATTAAATCATTGAACAATAAATTAGATAATTGATGAAAACAAGAAATAGTATTTCTCTGATGCCTGAGCATTATGCATTCATAATTATAAAGCACTAAATACCTTT